>JAVTVY010022617.1:0-85083 GCA_036873755.1 Hanleya hanleyi | reverse complement strand
AATTGGGCTGAGAATCCGTTCAAATTTCAACATTTCAACATTAACTTTGTGGCACTGCACGTGGCCGGCCATCAAATTCCAGCCCATCCATTACAACCGGACTTTACTAGCGGAAACTATGTGCGGACCTACCTGAACCTGTTTACAGCCACAGGACAAAACAACCAGGACGAAGGCAATACCATCAGTCGAGAAGACTTTAGCCATGGGTACACATTGTTCGCCTTTGACCTCACCCCCACCTTGGAACACGATCATCAACTGGCTTTGCTCAAGAAAGGAAACCTACGGTTGGAACTGCGTTTCGCCACCCCTCTAGCCAACACCATTAACGTGATTTGCTACGCCTAGTTTGATAACGTCATCAGCGTGGATCAGCAAAGAAACGTGCTGTGTGACTACGCCAGCTAAGAGTCATGGATACAGAGCAGCTGATGAGCATACTCCAGCGAGATGCGAAGATCCCCTTTCGAGGTGTGTTTCCACGCAATGTGTTTCCCACCCACTCCACCACCCCAGCAGCCTACATCCTAAATACAGACACGAGGAGTCGACCCGGTGAACATTGGATAGCTGTGTACGTTGACACCCTAGGTCAAGGCGAATACTTTGATTCCTACGGACTTGCACCCTTACATGCCGATTTGGTGAAATTCATGGACGTCTCTACTACAGAGTGGCGTTGGAATACTCAAAGATTACAAGGACCCTTGAGTAGTGTGTGCGGACAGTACTGTGTGTTTTATCTCACTCACCGGAGTAGAGGACATTCTATGCTACCATTGTACATATGTTTGATGATTATTGTCAAGCCGAAGACCGTGATGTCCTCGTCTATGACTGGACGGCCTCTCGTTTTAATGTGCATGCTCCATTTCTCTGGTTAACTTAAAAATGTACTGCGCGCGCGCGCAGGCCACTTGTTTATTATTATCACGTTATATTGTTATGACGTTGTTGTTCTGACGTTCATTGATGTTGTTGAATAAATTGATGAAAAAACACAAAAAAAATGATTTGACTTTCTCTTTTTTATTTAAGTCAACAAGAATGAGTTACTGACTATATACAAATAGAATACAGGGTACAAATAGTAGGGGTATGTACACATAGAATAGTAGTGGTATGGCTAAGGTACAAAAAAAGTTCTGTCAGGAGTAGGATTCGAACCTACGACAGCATTCGCCGACAGGCACTTACGCACCTGCGCCTTAGACCACTCGGCCATCCTGACTTTTACAGTTTTATAACTCGTGTATCAACAGTTATAGTTCCACATTGTTTTTTACAAGTCCAAGTAAGTAGTGCTCACACCGTCGGCCAACACTTTTCGTTTGGGATAAAAGAAAGTAAAGGCGTCTCTTTGCTGGATATAGGTGCGCATCTGGTGGTCGACGACCCGGAATCCTCTGTTAGTGCCACTCGCACCGGCCTGGCTTTGCAATACACCCAGGTAGAGAGCTTTGTCGATGGCAGGGTCACGTCGGTTGACGCCTTTACAACTAAACTTATTTTCCTCTCCTCCGTCTCCTCCGTAACAGTAATACGTCTTGGAGGAGAGCGCAATCATAGCATCCCCACTCCACTCCAGCTTGAACAGGCCCGGCGTACGCTTATCGTACTGGTAATGGTCACGTCGAGGTAGCCACTGGTCGCGGTCCGCTTCATACTGGGCCCGTAACTCGGGTTTCACCAGGGACTCCCAATCTGCATTAGAGACGGCCATGTAGGCCGAGTCGGTATCCATCTCCATGAGTTGCCAGTCTGAAGGATTAAAATAGACACCCATGAAGTCATAGAGAAACTGCAGCATCCTCAACTTGGCCACCTGATAGACCATACATCCAATCTGCAGGGGTAAGTTGTACCGGATAGTCTTCTTGGCTGAAGTGACTTCATAGGTGTCGTCATCGATGACCTCCACGGATCGAAACAGAGGAGAATTGACTTTTTTGCGGGCTTGGGTAGTACTACAAATGTTCACGTTGACGTGCTTATCCTGGTTCGTTACCGTTTTTCCGTAATAACCATTGCCAGTGAGCTTCCAAGATTCAGCGATGATGGCCTCACTCGGGTATTCATCACCTTGACGACGGGCCGACGTCACGAGGTCGGCATTCTCCGCAAAACAAGCCTCGGGTACGTACTGTATCACTTGATATATTTGGGTAATTTCCAAACCGTGGTTCATGTACCACTGCAGTAAGGGCGTGCCCAGCAAGATTTTCTCGGCCCACATACTACCAATTAACATACGGCGTGGTTGAGGCAAACATTCGTGTTGCTCTGCGTAGGTGCGCATGGTGTCCCCAATATCCGCCCGACCCACCAGCGTGTTCTTAAAGATGGGCGGACACTGGGCGAAGAGAGGCTTGAGAGTGTCGGGAACATGGAGGTCGCATTCCACAAAGCCGTAGAGGTCCCCCGAACGAATGGCGTCCAACATCTGTGGCAGACTCAGCAGTCGCCGACGACTCAAGGGGTACTCGCGCTCTTTTAGGAACCGTCGTAAATGGGGCAGGGCCTGGCACATCGTGTGAAATTCACACTCCCACATTTCAATCAGATGGTATCCTCTCTCTTTCACATAATCTCCGTTGGCCACCACTTCGTCGCGTAATTCTTGCGGTGTTTTTCCACGTCGCTCATTGAAACGTCCAGCGCTGAAATGGCATTCGTGGCCGTGCCAGTAACAGCCATAAAACTGGAAAACGGTCGGTGTTCCTTGTACAAGGGCAAACCCATCGACGGGGAGTCGACGATCTCCTATACGCTTCTCTGTGGCGTTGGTCTGGTGTCGTATATAAATTCCCCGTCGATAGGCTTCCCACTCCAACCACTGGTCGGCGAGATGTTTGTACGGCGTACGTTGAGGTGTAAAATGCCGATCTTCCCCCAACCAACGTGTATAATGCCCGCTGGGCATGGGTTGGGCGAGGGACCACAGGTAAAGGGCATTAGCGTCAAATCCAATGATTTTGGCACAGGGTTTCCCACTGGGCAGAGTCGTGACATCCTTCTCGTGATAACGGTGAAAAATAAGGCTAGGTCCGCCCACAATGTTCTTCTTTAAACAATCATGCATGTCTGCATCTTTCTGTTGTACCAGCGAGAAGTAGGTAGCACACTCTTGAAACAAATGACGAAGGGCTAGACCCGGTAAACTCAAGCACTCTTTAAAGATATCCACGTGCATTTGGCGACGAAAGAGTTGCACCATTTTCTCGGCCGCTTCCAGGAAAGGAACCACATCTAGGTTATTATACCATATCAGGAAATCTCGCAACGTCTGCATATGTTCATCGTTCCATACCTGCTGTAGTTCCCGGTACGTGTCTTCCGGACATTCCACTTGCTTCAAATCATCAAAGAAGGCGTGCCGGGGTGGCAACTGTGTTTCCTGCAAACGGTCGAGCGATGATATATACGTGTAAGGGAACCTCCCTTTGGTTTGAGCACAGTTATAGGCCTTGACCCACTGATCATAGCTACAATTAGGAGCTAAATAGTTCCGTACATCCAGGAAATGCAGTGATGTGGTAGTGAGGGCCATATGATTATTGATCTTCTTGATCACGCACTTGAGGGTATTAGCCTGGGCCAAGTAAGGGTAGAGAAATTCTTTCACCATGTTCAAATCATAACGGCCCGAGTTGAAGCCGAGCACCGGTAACTGACCTAGGTATTGTAGGAAGCGCACTTTCAATTTCTCCGCATACGGTTTCGGTAAAGGCACATCCTGCGACTGCAGAGGCTGCGACTGCAGGGACTCGGACTCGGACTCGGACTCCGACTCTTCATCGTCGCTGAACGCTACACCCGGTATAGGAATGCGGTCGTCCAGTTGGTCCAGTACGTCCTGAAACTTGGCCACCAACAATTCCGTACTAGCCGCACTGACTTGCTCTAAATACTCCATCATGCGGGTGATCAACTCATGGGATTCCCCCGTGGACACGAAACACACCAGTGCAGCGTCATAGCCAGGTACGTTGCTGGAAATACTGACACTCAGAGGAATATGGCGCTGCGTCCACTGCGTTTTTGCTGAAAACATGTCCATGGGCTCCAGCAGGGCCTCAAAATCGTAACACGCCCGGTAGGGAAAATAACGGTCCTCTTCCGATATCATCACACCCTCATCGGCCAGTTCCTGGAAAATAGTAGGCGTATTATGATACACTCCACCCGGATATACTCGCTTGACACCGTTGTCACAGATTTTCTCGTGGCGATGTAAGTTGGTGGAGCGATGAAACACCCGATGGCATTGACCACAACTGAAAGACTGAGCGTGCTGGCTCATATCGTGGATCAGCGAAAAATGACTCACCCCACCGTTGTCGAAGACATTGACTTTCATCGTAGCACCATACCGTTCTGTTGATCGCCGAACCAATTCAGCCACAAATGTATCGTCCTCGCATCGTAATCGATAGACAAAGATATTAATGTCGAACAGTGTTTCCACGTCATCCAAATTCTTAAAAGGCACTCCACGGAAGTGCCGCGGGTCAATGTCTTGCGCCTGTAAATACTGTTCCCAATAGCCATCGGCCACTGTGTCACAAGCCTTGGGGTTACACTCGTCCACATGCACGGCCAAACACCGAAACAGACATTTCCGGTCTTTGTAGGGCCCCTTAATCCCTGCTGTTCATGCATACAGACCGTGTCGATGAAGCAATCACGGAGGAAGTAGTACAGGAGCACCGATAGGATGATCTCTCATTTTCGTGACGAAAAATGTGACGTTGGTCACCATTTCCACCAACCATTGGGTATTGGGGCGTTGCAACCGAGCCCATTCCAATGGATCCAACGTAGTCAATTGGTCGATGAGTGGCTCCAGAGAAATCGCATCCGTCACCGTGAACGGCTGATCAAACACATAGGTATTATTGCTGGGATAATAATACCGCAGCTGGTCCGTCGCCTTGTGCCGTAAAATGTACCCGAATGTCATATTCAACTTGAACGCTGTCACCTGATCTTTGAAAATGTTCTCGGCATAGGTAGACAGATACGTGAGGTCCTCCAACCGAAAATTATACAAGTCCAATAGACGACGGTCACGGTGAAAACAATGGCGTATGGTAGCCCAGTGACGTTGATAAATGTCCCTGACACGCTCGTCTTCAGGCAAGACTTCAACCGGAGGTACTGCTGGGTCCCAGGGAAAATCTTCTCCACGTCTCATGCTTTTCGTCTCATACAAGCGGATAGGCAAGCAGGCAGGCAGGCAGGCAGACAGGTCAGGTAAGTCAGATTGAATACACCCCTACCCTAAAAATCGACTCCTTTTATACGTTTTTCTACAATCCGCCATCTTGTACCCACCACCCACCATCCACACACGCCGCCATCTTGTACCCACCACCCACCATCCACACACGCCGCCATCTTGTACCCACCACCCACCGCACGCCGCCATCTTGGTCCCACCACCCACATGCCGCCATCTTGTACCCACCACCCACCACACACGCCGCCATCTTGTACCCACCACCCACCACACACGCCGCCATCTTGTACCCACCACCCACACACAGGCCGCCATCTTGTACCCACCACCCACCACACACGCCGCCATCTTGTACCCACCACCCACCACACACGCCGCCATCTTGTACCCACCACCCACACACGCCGCCATCTTGTACCCACCACCCACCACACACGCATGCGCACAACCCCAATTGTGACGTCACCAAAGGTTCTGCGCATGCGCAGTGAGGCGCCATTAACTCAATTTACTCCTTGTATACTACTTATGTATTCATGCAGACTGCAAGCTGCAGTCCAAGTTCAATGATATTGTATTGTAGACATGTGCAAGAATAAAGTCCCTGAATCTGATTCATATTCATTTATTTGTGTGGCAATTGACAACGAGAAAATACTTTAAGTATTCACCAATTGAACACGGCAAAAATACCCTAACGTTACTAAATAAAATCAAATCACAGAAAACCTTTATCAACATCAAAAATTAATTTTACCTTCACTGCTCGGCCCAAACGAGAAATTATTTTGTCAACTTAAACAAGCTGTCATCAGGTCAGAGCAAAGGACTAACTGGGATATATATCCCACTTGGGATATTAAATACAAGTAAATATATCCTAATTTCATATTAAACGTCAATGGCCAATTTCGGCATCTAAACTACAAAAACAGGATACAATCAACTTCACAACTGCCAATCCGATTGCATAATTTTACTGACTTTTTTTCGCCAAAATTATTCTATGTTATCACAATTACGTGCATTATGTTTTCGTGTTGTTGTTCAGTATATTTCCCGTCATTCACAACTGATGTATGTCTTTATACGAACAGGATAACTAGCAAAATACATGTATGTCAGCTTGCAATCATGGAAGTATAAAAATAATATCCATTGTGAGATATTTTGTCCCAGTACCCTGACCTGGTCATGATTACGGATATGGCCAGAATATAGAAGATTATGTTTGCTAGATGACAAATGATCCTGGACGATAAGATCAGTCAATTTGCAAATTGGAGCTGAAAGGATTCTTTCGCTTGATGAAATAAATCAAGTTTTCCTTGCAATAAATGTTTTCAAACTAATAGCGCACAAAATAGCGGCTTTCAGCAGGCCATATGCTCCAATCATGCAGTGGCGCGAAAACTTGCAACATTCATTTACTTGACAAGATTAACAAGTGTGCGCCTGGAAACAAGTAATCAATGATGTGACTGGTATAAAACGTTTTACATACTTCGAGCTGACAGAATGCCACGCTCGCACTTGCGCGTCACAGTGTCAGAACTCTCCGGACTCATGGACTGAAAACTGAACTGCCTCCTTCTCTCTCCTCTCTCAAACTCTCTTTCCGGGACTGCACTATAATTTTGGCAGTGCGGTTCAGCCGATCTTAAAACATGACGTCTTTTCGTCAATTCGGTGTATTTCATTGGCTATCAGAGCCGAAGATGAAGTCGGCATATTCTGTGACTACGACCTGTGCCATATTGACCAGTTTACAGACAAAACACAATCTTTCGAAGAAAATCTCCCAAGATATCAGCAGAAGTGTTGTCCAGGAAACGAAACCGACATATTCTTCAATATCTGCACCTAGAAACGGCTCGTCGTGAGATTAATTCAGAGAAATTATTCCAAACTAGGTCGAACTACTTCATATCGCGTTCAATAAACGGAGTGACGCGGAACTTTCAGTCATTCTCTCATTTTGCGCAGGGGTGTTGTAATGAAAGCCATACCGCTTGGATAGATGGCACCTCTGAAATTACCCATAAGCCAGTTCACCTAGCATTGCAAGAAACAGGGAAACTTCCCTGTTTAAAAAGAATCCGTTCAATTTTTCGAAAGTTATTGTCTGGAAACAAAATTTTAACTTAGACCCAGTTGGCGCCCCCTGCAAGCAGATTGGCGTGGAAAACAATCTCAAGCGAGATCTTGAGGCGAGGTACCCACATACCAAATTTGAGAAGAATCCGTTCAGTTTTTCAAGAGTTATTGTCCGGAAAGTTATGTCGTACGGACGCAAAATTTTAACTTGGCCCCTAGGTGGCGCCACCTATAGGCAGATCGGCGTGAAAAACAATCCCAAGTGAGATATTGGGGCGAGGTACCCACATACCAAATTTGAAAATAATCCGTTCAGTTTTTCAAAAGTTATTGTTCGGAAACAAACTTTAAAGTTGGCCCACAGGTGGCGCCACCTATAGTCGAATCGGCATGAAAAACAATCCCAAGCGAGATCTTGGAGCGAGGTACCCACATACCAAATTTGAAACGAATCCGTTCAGTTTTTCAAAAGTTATTGTCCGGAAACGAAATTTTAACTTGACCCCCAGGTGGCGCCACCTATACGCGGATCGGTGCAAAAAATAATCCCAAGCGAGATCTTGAGGTGAGGCATCCATACACCAAATTTGAAAAGAATCCGTTCACTTTTTCAGAAGTTATTGTCCGGAAACTAAGTCGGACGGACGCACGGACGCACGGACGGACGTCCGGACGCACGGACGGACGCACGGACGGACCCCAATTCTATAGTCCCCCTCTAGCCCTTCGGGCGTCGGGGGACAGTAATGTACCTGGAATATCCGTCAAAACTGTCATCAACAGCTCAATGTTCAACAAATTGACGGAAATCTGATATTTACACTTCATTTTCAATCTACCTACCGTTTGGATTTGAAGTTTTCTCCTGTGTTTTAACACGCGATTTTGGCATATATTTCTATTGCCGGAAATCGACATCGTGAAGGACCCAATTTTGTGGCTACTTTCATTCAGTAATATACGCGGTAAAAACATAAGCAGAGAAATCGAATGTTCAGAATGTTAGCTTATTTTTAACTATTAAGGACTCAAACTATCGATATTTTTTTCTTTGCATATTTCAAAAGTTGAAGAAAAAACCTATCAAGTGTTTCTGTTATTTTCGTTAAAAAATGTTTGCAAACGTGAAATTTTAGCTCTCAAAAATTCACTGTCTGTGGGAGAACTCTGTGCTGTGGGGATTAGCGCGCATTACTCACAGTCGGTATTATCGCCTGCTGTGACTTCGCACCTTGACTAATTACTTGTCACTGCAATACACACAATTCGCACGCTGGGTTCATTTATTATAATTAGTTGTTTTTCTACTACATTCATGCCAAAGCCGCCATCGTTTACAAAATATTGAAATTATATGGTCTATCTCAGTGTTTTCGCGCCACATGACAAAATAAAAAATACAAACACACTGCTCAGGTGGTCAACCATTTCCGGAAAGCATGTGGTATATGCAGATATATATATTGCAATTTGCATAATGTTTTTCATAATATCTCACTTGACATTCTATCAACATACCTTACTTGCCAACACAATCATGAGAAGAAAACGTTACAAGATTAGTAGGACACGCATGCAGGCAAAAAGAAACTTTGATAAACATTATTACACGACTCCTGCTGTTCGGTCATATATACCTCCGATTCAGTATTACTTCATACTGCATTATCGCATTATACATGCGGCAAATGTAGAAAGTGAGGTATTCATTCAAAATAAATACTTTACGTATTTACCATCGTACATATAATTATAAAAGAAGGCAAACATTTATGAGGCGCCGTTTGTGACAATATTGTCAACGACAAATATATAGAGTTAAAACCAAAAAATAAAGTCGCCGTTTGTGACAATATTGTCAACGACAAATATATAGAGTTGAAACCAAAATATAAAGTCGCCGTTTGTGAAAATATTGTCAAACACATATATAGTTAAAACCTTTGTAAATATATATAAAACGAAATAAATAGGGCCTATATATAAAGTTTTTTTTTTTTTTTTTTTTATAAATATTTTTTTAACATAAATAACGGTAGAAAGTTAAGACGTTAAATGTAACGTAAATATAAAGTACACGAACAAACTTAAAATTATAGAGTAGAATGTGTAGAGCGCGCGAGTGATACTGGTTAATCAAAACTGTAACTGGGTTCTGAAGCGAAACGATGACAGCGGTGAAAGCCACTCGCATGTCACAGATGTGGCGAATCAAACAATAAGATCACGTACCTGAACATATATCAGTTCACTGCCATAGTGATTTAGTAAAGGCCTATTCCAATTTTCAACAATTACTGTTGTCATTTACAATCGTACTTCAGAGTTATCACATCAATTAGTCGCGAGATGCACGTCGACATCTTCAAGGAGTGTTTGAGTTTACCGGGTCTCGCGCTTCGCCATCTCTTCCAAGAGTGTCCTACCTACTTCTCGCTGATACAACAAAAAGATGAGGACATGTACGATTGTTTAAAACACAACATCGTCGGCGGACCTAGCCTTATTTTTCACCGCTACCATGAGAAGGATGTCACGACTCTTCCCGGTGGGAAACCCTGTGCCAAAATCATTGGATTCGACGCCAATTCCCTGTACCTGTGGTCGCTCGCCCAACCCATGCCCAGCGGGCATTATACGCGCTGGTGGGCAGACGGTCAACATTTCACACCTCAACGTACGCCGTACAAACATCTCGCCGACCAGTGGTTGGATTGGGAAGCCGATCGACGGGGAATTTATATACGCCATCAGACCAACGCCACATGCAGAGAAGCGCATAGGAGATCGTCGACTCCCCGTCGATGGGTTTGCCCTTGTACAAGGAACACCGACCGTATTTCAATTTTATGGGTGTTACTGGCACGGCCACCAATGTTTTTCAGCGCTAGACGCTTCAACGAACGACGTGGGAAATCAGCAGAAGAATTACGAGCAGAAGTGGTGGAGAATGGAGATTACGTCAAAGAGTTGGGGTACGATCTGATCGAACTATGGGAGTGTGAATTTCACACCATGTGCCAGACCCTCCCACACTTACGCGACTTCCTTAAAGCGCGCGAGTACCCGTTGAGTCGCCGACCACTCTTGACCCTGCCACAGCTTTTCGACGCCGTTCGTTCCGGGACCCTGTATGGATTTGTGGAATGCGACCTCCATGTTCCCGACCATCTCAAGCCCCTTTTTGTGCTGTGCATAATTAATACATCGTTATTGCGCATGTTTTATTTCAACTTCTGTTGATGTTTTTATGCAGCAAATAGCAACCAGCGACTTGGCCGGCGGAATCGTGGATTGAACATCAAAGGGACAGGCTATGATATTGGCTACAGGCTAGGATATCTTATGTCGATTTATAAGTAGATGTACTTATATCTAATTGATGTGATAACTCTGAAGTACGATTGTAAATGACAACAGTAATTGTTGAAAATTGGAATAGGCCTTTACTAAATCACTATGGCAGTGAACTGATATATGTTCAGGTACGTGATCTTACTGTTTGATTCGCCACATCTGTGACATGCGAGTGGCTTTCACCGCTGTCATCGTTTCGCTTCAGAACCCAGTTACAGTTTTGATTAACCAGTATCACTCGCGCGCTCTACACATTCTACTCTATAATTTTAAGTTTGTTCGTGTACTTTATAAAGTTCTAAATGTAACGTAAATATATATATTTACGTTACATTTAACGTCTTAACTCCCTATCGTTATTTATGTTAAAAAAATATTTATAAAAATAAAAAAAAAATAACTTTATATATAGGCCCTATTTATTTCGTTTTATATATATTTACAAAGGTTTTAACTATATATGTGTTTGACAATATTTTCACAAACGGCGACTTTATATTTTGGTTTTAACTCTATATATTTGTCGTTGACAATATTGTCACAAACGGCGCCTCATAAACATTATTCCCGCAAATTGTATACTTTCGCGATAATAGTAAAGTGTTTTAACTCCACACCGGAAATGGCCGCTGCCAGTTTTTCCCCGTTTGAGGTCTGTGGACTGACCAGTTTCCTTCTCTTTCCTTGAGCTAGACCTTTTTCAGTCGGCATTAAATCCATGAATGTTCAATTGCCGCAAATCACATCTCTGTTAACCTTCTATAGAATGCTCGACGTCTATACTCAATCACCCGCGGTGAGGGATTTCGAAAGGCGTGAAAACTGACCAACGGGGTATATTCCAACATAAAAATTCATCTTCGTGACCGGTTTTCTACACTTTCTACTGGTTTTCTACACAAGTGATTAAAGAACGTTTGGTCTATAATCCCTATATATGTTGTGTGAGAATATTGTGTCATTATCATGAAGTAGCGGATAATAATTACGGAATATCATCTGAAAAGTAGATTATTTTTGTTTACGGTCTATATCCGACATATTTTTTTACACAGCTGGTATATACAAACTTGTTAATAACTTCTTTATTTTTCATCCGATCATGTCAATTTTTGGGGAGCATAATATATACATTACAGTCTGAACGAACGTGTCTCAGTTTTCAAAATGTTGCATTGTTTTGAAGTTATTGGAACTTGAAATAGACCTTCATTTTGTTTCGAAAAATAAACTTTACAACGCTCTCAAACTTTTTCTAAGAGCTTAAAAAGAAACTGAGAGACACTTGTTTGGTTTGAAAGGTTTATTATCACTATGCATAATCTCGGACTCGTTACTTGTAAAATAATAGGTGAAATTAGCGATATAAAAAAGACATTATTTTTTTGAAATAACTGTTTTCTAACTGCAACAAAACCGGTGAAATAAACGTAAGAATTAAATTTTTACTATATTTGGAACGCCCGAATCGTGATCTTTCCAACCATATAAAACATATATATGTATGCGAAGTGGTTGTGATGAAATGAGACAGAATGCACGAGGGTGTCTAGTATCAGGCGCTACCCCGGGCCTCGAGTCCTTAAGCATATTAATTGCATGTATTTGACTGAATCCTAAAATCTCATAGAAAATCCATGTTATTTCTTACATTATCTCATTCATAAGATCAAAATATGGTCAAAATATGATTTTTGTACATGCTTTTTGTCAAGTATACTTCAATATAAGACCGTTATTTTATAAGGTTTTACAATGAACAGCGAAATTTTTGCGTGTGAAAGTTAACGAGACCCCTTGATTTGTATCTCTTCCATCACAGTGGCTTAGTTAGCAGTGGTTGTCTTCGTCGATGTTGTTGTTGTTAATATTCTTTTAATTTTTTTTCCCATCAAGAATATGATTATTTCCGACCTTTTCATATACCACAATGACGGTGGATATCATAAAAAATGAGTTCTATACGACCTACACCTATCTGCATACCTCTCCCCTACTATATCTATAATATCCCTTCAGATAAAGCTATAGTGGAGGAGGGGTATGTAGATCGTTGTAGGTCGAATAGAACGCAACTTTATGATAACCAATGCCATTCTGATGTATGAAAATGTGGAAAATAATCATACAATCAGACAATAAAAATTAACAACAACATCGACGAAGACACCAACTGCTAACCAAGCCACTGTGACTGTGCTGAACCACACAAGAGGTTGTGGTAGCAGTATTTTTGTCACATTCAGAGCAGCTTTAATATCTTAAAATTATCAAATCCCAGCAGGCTGTAATTTTACACACATATAATTTGAGCTATCTTGATCCAACAGTAATACCCAGTTGGTTGTGCACAATTAACTGTTTGACATAACTTTCATGTTACATGTATCAAGTTCAATGAAAAAGAATGTCGATATCAATTTGCAATACCCCATGTGACCATATTTCATGAGATTTTTGTTTCCTTCAAAAGTGAATATTTTTAAAATAATAACAAACCGAACAGTCTTGGAAATTCTTAAAAGATAGACACATATTTAAAGAGAAAACTATACAAAGTTCAACAGGATACTCTTACTCTAAAGTCAAATTGACCAGTGAGAGCTCTCTTGGTGGCACGCGTCATGATTCAGCAAAGAATTACCGTACAAGCGTCTAATTCGCCTTTCAATATTCAGCCGTCGTCCATTAAAGAATTTCCGCGCCCATAATCCAAAAACCTTATTGATATAATAACATTAGCACCAAACTAAAAGAATAAATCACAGTATACATAAGTATTCTTGTTTCCCGCAAGAGAAAATGGGTCAACAGTTTTTAATGATGCCGGTGTAACGAAAGTGCAGAATGCAAACGACCCCTTGGGATCCCCTTTAATAAATCACAGCTTCTGAATGACATGTGACTATATGTGATATCGAAAGTGACATTGTGTTTATGTGTGCGGTTCACTTACCTGATGGAATTCAACGCTGTAATTTTCCTAGAATGAACTATAATAATCCGGGAGACAGACAATGCCTCGAAATCCCGGTGAAGTTATCTCAAACGATCAGTCGGGACGGCGAAAAGGAACGCTGGTGAGCTCGCTTGCTTCGCTGTAGATGACGTCAGTCAGGAATCCGGAAGCCAACATTGGGAATATGCAGATGAGGAACAGTGAACTTTGCGGTCGTCGTATGAATTAACCAGAGAGAGTTGGAAGCTGAGATTTACCAGTTACGTCCGTTATGAATTATGGTTTGTTCCTCCATAGGCATATTTATCCAGCGAAGTCCAGATAAACTGATCGGGGGAAAGTGTGTTAATTTGACTATAAAGAGGGCGCTGGCATCGTCGACTTGTTTCTACCTTTATCTGCAGGAGAACGTTCTGTTTCTACCTTTATCCACAGAAGAGCGGTAGCCCTATATAAGCCAGGCTCCCGCGGAAACGAAGCAGACCAGCAGGAACTTCGAGGTGAGAACACGCACAATTGTATTGGGGAGAAGAAATTCAATACATTGCCGGGCCGGAGAAGGGCCGTGATCAGGCCGCCGAATTTGTGCCGCCGCCGGTCCGGGACCAGGCCGCCGAATTGAAGAAGTGCCGCCGCCGAATCCTATAACATCATAGCATACATTTACACTCACTTACATTCACACGTCCGGGCTGTGTTTACTCTACTCCGATCTCTACCTGTCTCAACCGTAATGCACAGTTGTGCGGGTATTGCACTGGAAGATAGGGTATAGACACTTATCGTTAATGGTTATTCCTATCTCTACCTGATCCTCGTCCGTACTGCACATACGTGCAGGTTTAGCTCTGGGAATTAACTAACGGCGTTAGTGTTGATAGCATGGCCATACCTTAGCCGCATCTCTACTTGACTCAACCATATTGAACAGTTGTGCTAGTACGGCCCTGTGGTTAATGGTATCGATTAAGCTGTATCCGGTAGGAGACGCTCGTCTCTGTGAAGAGGGTACCGCTAAACCAAATCATACACAGTTCCTACCTAAACAATTATCCATGCACACACGTACTTAAACACACAACCTACGGGTTGAAATACATTCACGCTAACACTCACAAGCTATAGGCTCAGGTCTAGAGCTTGATAAATATACACCTACCCAGTAAATCGTACCATAAACGATTATCCATTCACGCCCCCATAAGCATACAGTCTCTCACCACCCTGTACATACATTGAGTAATTCACGGCCAATCATAGATTAATACTGTCTCATACAGTAGTATATAAAGGGGGAATCCTTGACCAGATGCCCATCTATTGCGGATGACCATACAGTAGTATGTGAAGAGGGTTCCTATACCAGGTACCCATACAGTAGTATAGGAAGAGGGTTACTAGACCAGGTGCCTACCCATCCACCTTGTGTTATCGATGCCCGATCCTATGTGGACCGTGTAGCCGTGAACTCTAGCCTTGATGAATCGTCCTTGGAGCGGGGCCGCGGAGTGAGTCGCCGTGAGCGAGGTCGCTGAAGCCTGGAGGTGTATTCCTACGAGGGGTGTCGTCTGCTGCTGTGGTGAGCCGTGCAGTTGAATAGTCCTGCGGTGTTACAGAGAGACGGGCCGGTGCCGTAGAAGCCTTTGTACTGTGATAGTACTGTCGTGCCCACGCCGTCCGCATCCATTGACAGTTACCAACGCTTGGAGGGGCCAGGTCGTGTAAGACGAGACACGACGACGACGAGAAGTCCATACATCCCGAGGGAAGAAGACCGGGGGAAGGAAGACACACGCCGGACATAACCACGGAGGGGCCAGGTCGTGTAAGACGAGACACGACGTAGAGTTCATCCATACGGGAGTGAACGAAGACCTGGAGAAGGAAGATAGACGCTGGATCCTACCACGAAGACCTGGGGAAGGAAGATAGAAGCTGGACCCAACCACGAGAGAACCGGTCGTGACCAGACTGTGGCTGTGACCAGGCCTGATCGCGATATAGCTAGGGCTATATAATTTTGTATATATCTTTCTATCATATTGAACTTCGGTTAAAGATAACTATAAGAATACAGGTAAATCCAATTCATAGATCAGGGATCTTCTTTGCAGGGATTATACGCTAGCGCGATCTGAATCCTGTATTCCTGCTCATAGAATTATATGTCAGTATTGTATTAATTTGCTTTGGTTGTCATTACAGGTCTTCCTTTCCAACCTCCTCGATCCAGACAAGGTGACAGGTTGAATCGAACTCCCTCGTTGGCCAAGATCAGTGCACGAGTGCGTTCCCGGTAGCCTGACAGTTTGTCTTGGGGACCCTGCGCACTCTCTTGTGGATCTGAAACATCCATTCCCCACGTTAAAACGTTTCACCGGCAAGACATCGCGATTGTTAAAAATATCAAATCCGCGGGTCTTTTTGGGGTAACTGGAAGGCGATGGCTCGAACGGATCATTTCACTGTAATACGTGTGTGATCCCAGGGCAAACGTGCGATGAAATAATAGACAAACTGTATGCAATCATCGATAGCCCAGGCCCTCAATGCTATACTTGTTATTGTAACACAATACCATCAGAGCATTTTTCAAAGCGCCCTGTTGATCTTTCACGGTAAATCATACTACATGTACACGTCTGAATAGTTTTAGTTTCACTGTTTGCTCGGACGGAGGAATTCTGTATATTTTTACATCGGTACACTCCTGGCAGTTCATGAACAGAAAAAACAACAAGTCTCTCTTTGTTATCATAGAGTAAGACGAGGTCTGTTCGGACATTTAGTTTTGACCCATATAGTTTTTTGTGTGTGGGTTAATTGAGCCGGAATACAAAATGTTATATACCATGAATATATGTTCATCACATTTTACCCTGTTACCGTGTTGTCGGTTATTACAGATGGCTCAGCGTACCCATGATTGTGCGGTTGTCCAATGCCGAATTATGCCATTTTTAGGCTGTGATACATAGCTTCTGTGATCAGTAAAATGGCGGATTCACTCATGGTCTCAGGAACACCATTAGGCCAATGCTCATTGAAATCATCTGCAAACTCAACAGAACAGTAGTCGTGACATTCTAGGTGGTTCCGCGTTCATTGCGACATTTTGAAAGAATTAATTTTGTCGTTTGGAGATACTCTCTAAAAACCTGTGTACAGTACTGTTGCAGAAATGCCCATCCACATAAATTGTTTACCATTGGTGCCTTCATACTGTGTATATACTATACACAAATTAATGTGGCTATACTCAGTAGTTTTAGAGAGTATTGGCCAGGTAATCCTGTATTTTTTTATTTGTGGTATATAGGCGTGCCGAAGATTTCTTAGTTTCCTTCAGCTGCCGTTGTTCGAAAACGTATTTAATTGATCTGGTTGATAAGAAGTGGAGAAATGGTCTGGCGAAAACAACTACATAGATCCCAGCCTCATTCAGAATGGTCATTAGCTTTGATTCCCACTTTGATAAAGTATTTGGATTGGTTTGTAATATCAGCTGCAATCTACCAGTAATTCATCGTTTTGTTTCACATAATCTTAGTTTAAACTTCAGAACTGTTAAGAGGACATCGAAAGTCAAATGAAGAAGTCCCAGTTCCCCACGGCAGGCTAAATCTGATCTAAAGCTTCTTTCACCAAGTGTCATTTGGCAGACTGTATGTTGGATTTTGTGTATGGTAATTTGTTTACTATATCTAGGTTCGTCCAAAAACAGCTTTCCCAGAATGCACCAGCGTACTTGAAAGACCTGTGCATCTATCTCTAAAACTAGGTCAGCTGAAGCGCAACGCACACAGCGAACTTTTTGTATTAGAGCAGATACATTGTTTCGTGTTTTTGCCTGTTTTTGATCCTGTTTCCCGCACGCAGCGAACATTTAATCTTCAAATAAACCGTCAGCACCACAAATATCGGCGGTGCTAGCTAGCTGATTGGTTAATGGTTGGAAGATGTTCCGAGAAATGTTCGCTGTCACCACACACAGGCGACAGAAACTTGTTCCAGGGCAAAATATGTTCACAAAATGTTTGATTCCACGAATATTTATTCCGAACAGATGTTTTCTGTTGTTGGGTCCCGCACACAGCAGTCAAAAAAACAGCTCGGAACACTGTTTTTGTTCTAATACAACAAAATGTTCGCTGTGTACGTTGGGCTTTAGCAGCGGAGCCGGTGTCAGTAAGTTGTGGAGTAGGCTCTGCACTACACTCCAGCGGATGCAGTCATCGGTTTTGTAGACTGCTCATACAAAGGATTAAACGCATTTTATAAAGTTGGCGGGAAAAAACATAACAGCATACTGACAAGAAGTTATATGACGCCACATGCATATTTAAATACATCACAAGAACAAAGATCCCTGTGACGATTTGTTTTAGCTGTTCATGGGGACATGGGGCGCCTGTGGAGGCTTAGAATGTCCGGTGGTTAAGGGTGTCCGGCTCCTATCTTCTTTCCCAGCTAGGACACATTTCTCTGTCGTGGAACTGCCGTCAATCTGCGCATGTGCACAGTCGGGCAGTGGTATAGAATATGGCATTTGGGTAGACGTTTTGGGGTCGAGGTGGACCATCCGTGGTCCAAATGGTCCGCATAGGGTGGGCAGCCATTCGACTGGGTTGGTGTCCATTGGAAGTGCCATCAATTTGCGCATGAGCAGTCGGTCAGTAGTAAAAAAAGGGCATTTGAATGGATGTTTTGGGGTAGAGCTTGACCATCCTATTGACGCTCTTATCAGGTAGAGTCAGACTGGTGGCGATAGGCGCATGCTCACTAAGTATTAGTAGAGAAAGGGCAGTTTCGGGGACTAGGTTAGGTTATATGCAAGGTTATATGCATAAAAATACATGCAGCGGGGAAAAGGGGAATTCCACGCATAGCAATACATAGCCTATACAGCGAGAGACGTGGAATTCCCATAACACTGGGGGTATTCGAACCGGCAGTGCGGACACCATAGGCTGGTACGTTGTCATCGCAGGTCTGGGTCCGTATATACCTTATATACTGTGTGTAGGGTTCCCAACACTTTCTCCATCATTATGCCGAGTCTAATGGCAAGTGGGGCACCGATCTGGCTACCTGACAGTGTGTGTGCGGGAGTGTGTGTAAGTGTTGTTTCGTGTGTGTGTGTGGATGGCTAGGTGGGTGGGTGTTTGTGTGTGTGGGTGTGTGTGTTTGTGTGTGTGTGCGCGCGTGCGTGCGTGTGTGTGTGTGTGTGTGTGTGTGGTGGTAGCGGCGGCGTTGCTGAACGCCCTAACGCTAGGGATTAATTTGCCCTGCGTCTTCTATACCTAGTCCCTTACGTCTTAACGCCATGATGCAGACAGATGAGCGAAAGATCAACACGTTCAGAAGTTTTCATATAGTTTATTCTTTCCAGTGATACATCATACCCGAGCTCGAGGCGCCGCGTTGGGTATGTTCACAATTCAAGTATGATGTGTATCAGACGCATCGACGGCTGCTCTTGTCCAATGAGAAGCCTCCATATGATGTTGCATTTATCATATTCGCTCTTGCATGTTAGATGTATTCTCGGTTGCTCTTTCCCAATCAAAAACAGCCATTTGGTGTTGTGCCAACCTTCGGCCATGTTCGCTCTTGGCAGGGCATTTGGCAGGGCCTCGATGGGTGGTATTTCAAGCGGCAGTAGACTATACTCTTCATAAATCGACATGGCTGTTTTTTTTATGCACGGGCGCATTTGGATGTAAGTCTGTTGCAAGTTATCCTGTCCGGCGTCATTGATCACTGCAGCGTGGGTATTAATAGCTGCTGTCACAATACGATCCTAAAAGGTAGGTTCTCTCCCACTCAGGCTTCCCTGGGATGTACCCCTAATATCTGAGGTCGAGTTCTCCGTACTAGTAGATAGACTCTCAGCAGTCTCTGCATAGGTATTGGACTCTCAGAATCAGCTGGTATAATCTCATCATCTGCATTGGCTTATTACGCCTAGGTGTCTTCACAGAAGACTATACTGTGAAGTCATGTGGCTCTGTCAGTATGTCGGCACCTCTTCCCACTTCCCTTATATGCGTTGTAATTCATACCCATGTATATTCTTCTGGTGTGGCATCATATCTTAGTGTCTAGTGAGGGCGCGTTCGAATTCAAAATGTGTATAACCTATGTTGCCGGTTGAACGTCGACTGCGCAAATCCTTGGGATACGCTTGCTTTTATGGAGGTAACACAGTAACGCCCGCCAGCACGTAGCTCAATGCTTCAACGCCCAGGTGAAATAGCTCAGCTCAGCTCTGATGGGTCTTCACCGGAAGTGACGTCTCCGCGTGGATGTTTGCTCACTTGGTGGCGCCGCAAATGACGTCATTACCCGCAGTGGCGTCACCTGGTGATGCCGCCTGGACCCTAAAGCTTGCAGGCTATAGGGTGCACCAGGGTACCGGCTGCACAGCCAGGTGAGCGGACATGCGTACGATGACGCGTAGGCCGCATGTATTGCTATGCATATAAGCTCGAAGTGCCAGGATCATAGTCAACACCTCCGGAACTGCCCTTTCTCTACTAATCCTCAGTGCGCATGTGTGTATCATCACCATTTGACTCTAACCGATATTTGTTTCAACAGGATACCACACATTCCCCATTTGGACCACGGATGGTCCATCACTACCCGAAAATGTCCATTTGAATGCCCTTTTTCTATTAATACCCGACTGCGCATGCGCAGATTGATGACACTTTCAGTACACACCAATCCAGTCGGAATCTAACCCACGAGCGCTGTCCACCATACACGGTCCATTCAGACCACGGATGGTCCATCTCGACCCAAAAACGTCCACTCAGTTGCCATCTTTCTATACCAGTGCCCGACTGCGAGTGCGCAGATTGACGGTAGTTCCAATACAAGCCACTCCGATCGAACTCTAACCCACGAACGTTCCAAACTGACACCTCACATGACCCATTTGGACCAGGGAAAGTCCACCTCTAGCCCAAAACGTCCATTTATGCACTTAATAATGCTAAGGGCAGATTTAGCGAAACGTCGTGCTTAATAATAAAGAAGTTGCAATCGAGGAAATCCCAAGTTACAAAACGTCCATTCAAATTTCTACCATTCCCTGGCTGTGCATGCGTAGATTGACGGCAGTTCCACGACATACCGATCGAGCCGGACTCCCCGGGTGGACTAGCTCGTCTTCAATATGGCGCCTCACACGGCCCATCTGGGCCACGAATGGTGCATCTCTGCCCCATAACGTCCTTCCAAGTGCCCTTTTCCCACTATTCCCTGACTGAGCATGAGCGTCTCTGCCCTCCTTTCACTGCATACCACACCAGTCGGATGCTCTCCAACCAGCGCTTCAATATTATACCTCTTACGACCCATTTGGACTACGGATGTTCTATCTCGACCCCAGAGCCTGCCTTTTTTCTACTAATGCCCGACCCCGCATGCGCAGATTGACAACGAAAGTCACGTCGTCCCCTGGAAATGACCTTTGACCCGGAAGTCGCGTGACCAGAACTGACCTTTGATCTTTGACCCGGACGTGACCTCGTTGCGGAAGTGACGTCACCTCCACGTGTCCTCCGCAGCCTCAGCTGCAATACTAATGAATTTGCAATTGATATGGTATGATATGCAGACTTGAAATCGATTTCACGGATGCACCTCCTCCCCGCGATGCATAGGGCATCAGACGGTAGAGCCGTTCTGCTCGCGAAAATCGAAAATCACCCAATCTATGGGGCTATACATTTGCGAGGTTGTGTTGATATGTTTATTAACGGTTGACTATGGAAGGCAATCACCGCCAAAAATACAGAAGTCGAATGAACATGCTATTTTCGAAAGATTAACGAACAATTTTGCCAAATTAACAACGTCAAGTCAAATGAACATAATACAATCAAAGGATTAACGAACAGTTGCGCCAAATGAACAAAGTTTAGATAGATACACATGCTACAGTGGAACGATTAACGAACGAATAAACATGATACAGTGAAACGATTAACGGACAACTTCGCCAAATGAACAACGTAAAGTCGAATAAAAATGCAGAAGTAGGGGGAGATAAGTTGTGTTTAAACAAATCGCGGCCAGTATTTGAGTCAATCATTGCCACTGATTCCACACGCTTGTGGATGCCTGTATTCATCACCCAGTGCCTAAGGTCCTCGCAGATTGAAGATTTATTAATTTACATATTCTAGAAGAACGTTACAGCAAGAAAAGAATAGACGAACAATTATGAAATGATATGCCTTCGCGGTGCGGGAAATGCCGGCATACTCACCGACAGGAAATTAGTTGACAGTGCACGCCGATATTCTCACTGCATTTCTAACAGTAGTGACATCAAGAGTGGTTCCTTTGATGTTTGGTATTATACACGCTATTATTCTAGCTGTTCCTGTGCACTGAAATGACCACACGACCTAAATCACTGGCTTAAATGGAATTACATACAAATATCGCATAACAAATGTATGTAATATAGCTCAACCAAACATCTGATGGGTTATGTGAACGTTAACAATAAGCTTATTCTAAGTTTAGGAGAATTTCATATAATGCGGGGCACTGTTGCTGTCTCGCTCGAGAAAGCTACCCATCTTATATGAATAAATGGGACTTGGGATCGAGGACAATTTCCCTCCCGCTTATTTCCCTTCTGGACATTTCCCCTCCATACTATAATTTCGCGGCAAAACCTACACCCAATATTATTGATTTTTTATTAGTTTTTTTTGCTTCTGTCTATACTATTAAAGCCGTACTATCAGAAGTCCATCTGGTACTATATATATCTGTCCGTCCGCCTGTCCGTCTTTGTTTTTATAACTCGATAACCACACGATGCAGAGATACAATATATACACGATTCGAAAGGTACTGGTTATGAGTGACATAGCCCTATTTTGGATCGCGTCCTGGGCGTGGAGGATGGCCACGCCCATATTGTGTTTTCCTATGTTATAAGTGAATAATCGACATGCAAGGTAGGCCACATCATGAAACTCATATAAATTACCGTAAAATATATAAGAATATATTGTATTGTTGCAAACTTATTGCGGGTGAAAAAGACGGTATACCACGATAATATAAACGTCTAAATCATTGCCGAGTTAATCATATGTACATAAATTGGTGTTGATCACCGTAAAATGGTACCGTGGAGTGTTTGGAATGAGTTTGTAGACTGTAATACCCTAAACTACCAAAGTACTGCCAAGTGTGTCTGCGGTGTACATGTATAATTTTTCTTCTATAGGCTTCAATCTGTAGAGGATGTATGTGTTGTTTTTTTTTATAATAATAATATAATGTCATTGCATGATCCCGGTTTTGAAGGAGACCACAACTGATTTCGTCCCGCACTCTGATATACATCAGCCATTCCTAACTCAGGAACCATTGGGCATATGAACACGATTCATATCTCATCGACCTGAAATTTACTGCACATTTTATCCTGTAGTTTCATAATTGTAAAATTTTAAATCGGTGATCTCATCCGTAAATATGAATTACATTTTGACCTACATGCCCGCGTTGTGGGCCATTTCATCGCTATATAATGAATGATTGTAACTCAATAAACTGCCAGTAGTACAGTCCATCCCAATTTAATTAAAATTATATCCTATCTGTTTGGATATGTCGCCTACACAGCGACATATACGATTGGGGAGCATTGATAGGATATTAATGTATTGAGATTAACCCTGTGGCGTGGAATGTCCACGACCTGACCATTGTCAGAGAGGGCAGAACGAACAACACATGTGAGGGCTGGAATTGATCCTTTTCAAAGTTTGTCGGACACAAACATCCATCTGTCTTCCAACTCGTCGACATAATCAGGAAGGGATATGCATCAGTCTAATTTGGATATGTCGCTTGAAGGATCTAACAGGCTTGCAGTAACTCGAGTGTCAATCAATCCTGAGAAAGCTTCATAGTGCTTTGAAGGGAACATTAATGATACAGCATATTTGGTTGGCTCAGCCCAATTAGAAGCCGCCCTGTGTGAGGTGTCTTTTCACGTTGCCGCGGTCCCGACATTGCGGCAACATAATACGGGGTAGATATATGGACTGGTTTTTGGTGTAAATATTGGGGTAAACGGACACGGGGACCCTATCTCCTCTTCCCGACTGCAAGTAGATTAGTCCAGATGCGACCATGATGTCAGAATGCTATTAAATATTCATGGTATGGGCGCTCAGAACACCAAATTCAATTGAAGTACGTAAGATCCTATAAAGCAGCAAGTACGATTGGGGAGCATTGGTAGGATACACTTGTCGTAATTGTGTCATTAGTGGTCGACTCTGCATGCCGAGTCGCCAGCTAATGACACAATTGTGACATTAGCTGGCGACCTAACAACTGCTAACAACACAATTGTCGCAATTGCGATATAATATATAAATCAATATATATCGTCATAACGTGAAGCATTCAGCCAATGAATGTGCAGCTTTAAACAGATGAAATCATACCGATCGCCTGAGAATACTCACGAAAATGCCATTTTTATTTTGCTGAACTTCATACCTATTAGGAAGAAACTGAAATCATTGTTCATGAAAGTCATCTACGTATCCAGTAAATATTATACTCCCCAAATGTTGTATCATCTCCATCGGAGATAGAAAAAATGACCTATTCCTACGAAGTAGGTTACAGATAGCAAATTGTCCGGTAATGAGTCAGTCAGTCAGTCAGTCAGTCCATCCGAATCCTTTCGCCGGCAAAATAAGGAGAACCGTTGACATTAGAATCTTGATTTTTGGCATGAACGTGCATTAGGACATTGTTACCAGCAAGTTCTGAGCTGACCGAATTCTGATGAAAATTGGATTTATAATTATTTTTTTTTATTATTTATTGATGGCTCAGCGAGTGCACTGTCATGCTCATCGGGAACCCTTGGCTGTATATTTCACTGTATATATAACACAGTACAAAACCTGGTGGGATATGCCATCCGTAATTGTTTTGAGAGCTAGAGGTCCCAGCAGTGTAGCTGGGTCACCCCCAATAGGCCTATAAACAGATCAGAACTAACAGTTTGATAGGCTTGGGATTCGAGAATGCAGTTAATACTGCCATGGTGTAATAATTAAATTGTTCTTAGAGGTCAGAGCAGGGAAGATAAAAATAAACAGATCTATCTGGGAGTTAAAAAAATATCACAACAGATGGTACCGGTATTACATTAAACCATCGACAGTGCAGATTCTATGATTTCACATGTTGACGTCTTTATTAATTTATTACCGTTCCAGGGGACATTTGAACAGCTGCCGTTAACTTGAGACACACAGTTTTGCTATATACACACATGTTTTCATTAACTGCTACATTATGGGGAACGAAATTAAACAGATATGTAATCAGTATTAAGAGGCTGTATTAAGTACAATCCTCAAATTCTACATTCATCAGATTGCCGATACCCAGAATGTGTTGTCTCATATATCTAGATAACAACGTGATGTAGAGATGCTATTTATTCGTCTTTGTACCGGTCATGCTCAGGAGAATGACATAGAATCATTATTATCTTGTGCCGAAAAGGTGTTGGTCTTGAGTTGAATTACCGTAAACTACATAAATGCTACCTTTCTACTATAGGACTATATATAAGAATTTGTTGTATTGTTGGGAAAATAATGCGATTCAAAAAGTTGTTTTGGTCCTGGACAAGGGCACTGAAAACCATTAAAGAGATGTAAATGTATTTTCACACGGAAAGCCTGAAATCTTTACAAAGAAATGAAAATGAGAATATTTTGAACTGGTGATAACTAACATAATTTAAGACATATGAATTATATTTTCCCAGTATTCACGGAAATTGTCGTCACACTTAGAATAATGTTTAATTTGGCAAATATGACATGAAAATATGCCAGCTGTCCTGGGTTAAAAGACACGGCAAAGTGAAAGTATACGAACCAGTAGCTGATCAGCTGAAGTCACGGGTCACTGCACACATCGGCTTTTCTTTGTTATCTCAATAATGCGCAAAGGCGAATTGATTTAAACATTTGTAATGCAATATGAAAAAATGCATAGATCACTAGCAGCATCTAGCCAACTTTGCTTATTGAATCTGGCAATTTATTGAATGTTTGCCAATACGTTTGAGGAGTATGCAATCACAAATTCAAATGCCAAATTTCAAGATTTAAACTCTGGTATGCACAGTATACCTGATACCAGGTAAGTTAAAGATAATCAATTCCATGCTTGTCACCTCCAAGATTTTTAACACCAAGATATTCAACTCCAGGGTATTTAACTCAAGACAAATGTGAATTTGACAACAAAAATCTCAATTCAAATAGAGAGAACAGGACAAAATTGTGTAGGGTTACGTGTAGCTTCCAAATAATTTATTCAAAAACTGCATGCATCCTCGACTCACACGACATAATATGATAGCTAGGAATCTAGGAAAAAATGTCCTGTTGATTCTTCTCGAAATTAATCACATTATCTTAATCATCAGCAATGCAAAGGATTATAAAACATAGCAGAAAATCTCGCAGAAATCAAATGGTAAAAATTATCCCATAAATTACAGCAAAAACAGCAACAACAACAACAACACGTGTTGCACAGTTCCTCGCGAAAAGATGATTGTGTCACACCCAGACTGTATGTTTTTATAGACTTCATACAATCGCCCGAGTTGGTACACATGTTATGATTTTATAATTTGTGATGAGCGTATGTAACATGAGCAGTGTGACTAACGTCACAGGACCTACGAAGTAGAGTAGGCATTAGGACTGGAACGCGAACTGAACTCTTGGAAATCCCCACCCCCAGTTGAAATCCTGCCTATATAAAGATGGGTACCGCCCAAGTCAGAATCGCCCAGAAATTTTCATCAAAAGTAGGTAAGCTCAGAACTTGTTGGTAACAGTCTCCTAATGCGCCTTCATTCCAAAAATAAATAACGATCGCCGATTTAAATTTACTATTTTTTAACTAAAGGAAACAGATTGAATAATAAAAAGTTCAGTAGATTTCTAGCTTTACGTGTGAAAATACATTTACATATCTTTCATGGTTTTTAGTGTTCTTGTCCAGGATCAAAACAACTTTTTGAATCGCATTATTTTCCCAACAATACAACACATTTTTATATATAGTACTATAGTAGAAAGGTAGCATTTATGTAGTTTACGGTAATTCAACTCAAGACCAACACCTTCTCTGCACAAGATAATAATGATTCTATGTCATTCTCCTGAGCATAACCGGTACAAAGACGAATAAATAGGGTCTCTACATCACGTTGTTATCTAGATATATGAGACAACACATTTTGGGTATCGGCAATGTAATGTACTATTCCGGTTTTCTTGTTTCACATTATATTCTATGGCGGTTGATCGGTGATTTTCTTCATTGATAAACATTAAACCACCTCAGCTTCGTTGTGTGAATCGGAATTACATTGCTGTGACACACCAACACACTCCGTGCCAGTGATTCTGTATCCCCTAATCAAGGAATCAAAATGGATCAAGATTTGAAATGACAAGAAAAATTTAGACATATTTTGTTTACACATGTAATTTTTTGTTTAAGTTATATCCCAGTGTGATATATAGTCAATATTCAAGAGGTACAAAAAAAAACTCAAAGTATGTACTCATATTTTCACATCATGATCAAAGTTACTTTATCTAGTTAAATTCTACCCAAAGAAAATAAATTAAGACCCTTTAAACATGCCGTCAATGCCAGATGTTGAGTTTTATACAGCTGTAGATCATGGCTCTGGGTGCATATATCATGTTTCCATACACTTGATGCACACAACAGCGGCAAAAAGAAAGCCTCCTTGAACAACCTATCTTTATACAGGAAATTCTTAACTCAGAAAGTACCATTCTCTCTCAAAAGAAAACAATTGACGCCAGGAAGGCCTTTTTCATTAAGCTCATTTTGTTAGGTTGGTGCCTACTTAGATTCAATAATTGTCACGAAATTTCTTTGATTATATCTTAATTGCAACCATGCATGTTTGTTCCTCAAACCTGACATGCTTGAGGTATGTACATGTATAACACACTTTCATTTGAGAGTCCAGACATTCCACCATTCATGTGAACAAATTGTACTCAACATGGAATAATTAAATTCACACTACCCATTTCTACAGTATCAGTACTATGTTACTATCTGTAGCAGTTGAAACCCAGTAAAACTTAAACAATTACAACCAGTAAAGAAATTTGTCTGTTGAATAACAGAAAATATGGTATGGAGATTTGAATGAGTAAACTACTAAACAACTTACATGATACCAACAAAATGTCCCAACACAAGCTGATAAATTCCTTGGGTGGCTTGCAGGATGGATTTGTTTCACCCTCAGTAAACTTTTATCATTGTTGCTCACAGGCTAATCTGAAGGATGATATCACATCTTTCTTTGTTCTGCTGGGTTATTGCACCAGGCTGACTTAATTGGTTGATGTAGGATATTTCACCAGTGGCAATTTGACCTAAATTTGAAGCCTGATTTGGTCTGTGATGAAATGTTTGGATGTGAAATAGGATACACGTTAAAGGCCACAGTTTACATATATCTGTAACAATATACTGAATTGTGTGTATTAAGAATGGCAAGTTGGTAATAGCAGTGTAGATAAATGCACTAACAAATGATGGAAAATTAGCATTTCCTATTTCATTATGCCATCACGTTTTGTACTGTGTTATATATACAGTGAAACATACAGCCAAGGGTTCCCAATGGGCATGACAGTGCACTCGCTGAGCTATCAATAAATAATAAAAAAAATAATTATAAATCAAATTTTCATCAGAATTCGGTCAGCTCAGAACTTGCTGGTAACAATGCCCTAATGCACGTTCATGCCAAAAATCAAGGTTCTAATGTCAACGGTTCTCCTTATTTTGCCGACGAAAGGATTCGGATGGACTGACTCACTCACTCATTACCGGACAATTTGCGATCTGTAGCCTACTTCGTAGGAATAAAGAATCCTGAATAACGTATCTAAAATTCAGTAGTCTGATTGTTTGCTGCTTTCTAACTTGTTTTACACTTGGAAATATTGCAGCATCTCGATGAAGTTTATAGTGGTACCCTGCTTCCAGGTCATACACCTATATTAAGAACTCGCTGGCCGTTTGTTCGTCTCCCTTTTGGAAGAGTAAGCTGAACGACTCTGGGAATAAGGTATGCCTACGAAGATTTACCGCCACAGAAAAGTAAATACATTCAAAATAATCCCATTTAAACTTGGCCTAAAGATATTGGTACGATAGTACTATAACTATTTCTCACTGGCAGTATCACGATCTCTACAGTTCAGAAAACTGATGTGCATAAATATCAGTCGTCGACTGCTAAAAATGCTGGTAGATGTTGAGACAACTGCAGATTTCATTATGCACGACCGAATCACTGAAACAGTGTGCATAGGTCATGCAGAGGTCACGCAATTGTAGTGCACACGTAGAAATGAGACAGACCGCTGACATAGTACGGTTTGACCAAAAACGGTAGCATACGCGGTGTATAGCGCTAGCTGGTAAATGCAAATCAACATATCTTCAACCCGCGCAGGGCCTTGGATTCTGAATGATGAAAAATGGCATACTTACGTAAGGTTATTTATCTACAATGTGTAAATTAATAAATTAACAGTCTGCGATGGCCTGTATAATAAACACCGGCATTCTACGTAATACTAGAATATGTAAATTAATAAATCTTTAGCGAGGGTCTTAGGCCCTAGGTGTTGAAAACAGGCATTCACAAGAGTGATACATGTACCAAGTCTTTTGCACAGAAAAGCTGGGCAAACAGTGGCGACCAAATGCTCAAATACTGGCCGCGATTTGTTTACACACAAATTATCTCCCCTGCGTTAATCGTTCGAGTTCAGCATGTTCATTTGCCTTAACGCTGTTTATTTTGCGTAATTGTTCGTTAATAGTTCGAATGTAGTATGTTCTTTTAACTTGACGTTGTTCGTTTGGCAGACTCTTCGTTATTCGTTTGAGAATAGCATGTTCCTTCGACTTCTGTATTTTTGGCGGCGTTTGCCTTCCATAGTTGACGCTCTACATATTGGTAAACCTGTATGAAAGAAAATACAGACATGGTTTCGGGTATCTATGGAAAGCCATCAGTGTCATAACCTCTGGTTTTCCACACGTGGTAATTCGATTTTCCACGCGTGAAAAATCCAGCCAATGGTTTGACTTGTAATTACCACGTGTGGATATTTCGACCAATTACTTAACTTGAAAATACCACACGTGGAAATTATTTACCACGTGTGGAAAATATCCACCAATAATAGAACTGGGAATACCATGTGTGGAAATTATTTACCACACGTCGTATTTATCACCCAATCACTGAATTCGGAAATACGACGCGTGGTAAATAATTTCCACGCGTGGTATTTCACTGGGTTTTTTACACGTGGTAATTCTCTTTTCCACACGTGGTAATTCTATTTTCGAATCTACCAATCAAAACAATCGTTACAGAAAGCAGATACACGCACTTTGACCCTGTCTTATCTGTCGTACGGTCGTCGACCTATACGACTCAGCTTCAGGTGGAACTCCTGCACTGCTCAACAAAAAACTTATTAAAGTTTGCTATACGTACCTGTATTTTATGAAATTGACAGTGTCCTGTTGCAGATTGTCTGTTCCAGCTAGACGAACACATTTGGAGAACTGATACTTGAACCGCCGCAAACTGTGAAGGAACCAGCTTTCTTTCTTAAGCTCTCATTCATTGGCTGGGTAAAATAAAATTTCGACGCGTGGATAAATGGGAATACCACGTGTGGAAATTATTTACCACGCGTCGTATTTCCGAATTCAATGATTGGGTGATAAATACGACGTGTGGTAAATAATTTCCACACATGGTATTCCCAGTTCTATCATTGGTGGATATTTTCCACACGTGGTAAATAATTTCCATTTTCAAGTTGAGTAATTGGTCGAAATATCCACACGTGGTAATTACAAGTCAAACCATTAGCTGTGTAACGGTTAACCGTTTGCGTAGAGAACAGTTTGAATCAGGAGCCGTGTGCTACGTTGGAATGTGGAAGAACGACCTTGACCCATGTCGTCAGCGTCGAGCAAGGCAGATATCAGAAATGCATTCCCCCGTATTTCTCGCTTACCAGAACGAGATAGGAGTTGCCCTTTACGTGGAATTTTCTCTACAAATTATAGATTGGGGCGGCATGCTCATTTATGGACTATGAACTGTAATTTTGCTGTGGAAGACGATCTTCGGTTCGGTTTCGGTTCGGTCGAAACGTCTCCGTTCGTGAGGAAGCCTCCTGTGAGGACTTTTTGGGGGTGGAGAGTGCACACCCTATTTAAACTCGAGCTGACATTCCAATCGAGGAGAGACCAGAAAGAGAGTGCTGGAGGAACACGTCCAGGTCAGCCTGTACTTATTGATTTTGGCATAATTTACGGTTGGGCCGTAAAGGCAGTTGTTTTGGCCTGGGAATCTAAAAGGTTATAAATCCTGTAGTTAGTGTAACCTGTGAAAACACGCCAATCCAATGAGAATTTGCCGGCTCGCATTTTCGGTGTGGAAACGTGTTTGTGGTTATACTATAGTTTAGGAAACACGACAGTGTGGCGTGTTGTATGTAGTTTTGGGGCATTGGGTAATACTGTAATGAGACATGTGTTTGCCTGTAGCACATTTAGGCAACTTGCATGGTCTAACTTCAGTATAAAATAGGACTTTTAGGTCTATATACCAGTAGGTTGATAATTTCGACATTATTGCTGTGCTATCCCGTTGCACTGGGACTAAAGCCACAATATTTGTGTCGATTTGTTGACCGTGAAGCGGTATATATGACAATAGTCAGGGATTCCCTCCACCCCCAGAAATATGCAACTGCACTAAATACAGAGAGAAATAAGCCAAACTCTCACTGCCATAATACAACGACGCAAACGGCCGTGCAACGCTATACGGACGAGAACGAGCACCGTGATTACAGCCGGGCGGAGAAAGTCCAGTTACAGGCGGGCGTGCTGCTTTCATCAAGAAGCGTCGGTAAATCGTGTATTCCGGGGGCCCAGCAAGAAGGTCGCAGACGGCTACACGAACGGCGTCCAGCTGGAAAGAGACAAGTACAGATCACCGATCTTACAGGACAGAAAGCTACAGCACACAGATCACACAAGAAAGATACAGAACACAGATTCCACCAAGAGGAATATGTGTATTTATCACACATACAAGCAAATAAAGACACACAGATTATAAACAGTACAGTACAAGTCCAGATATACAGACCACAGATTATACAGTCAAGAAAGCCACAGACCACAGATCCCACAGGGAGGATATGCGTATTTATCACGCATAAAGGCACGGTGCAGGTGGGCTCACTTTTACCGATGTAAAAGCGGTAACAAGACATACAGATTCCAGTAGGATACGTGTATTTATCACACGTTACAGAAGGCGGGCTTCCTTTTACCGATGTAAAAGTGGTAACAAGGCTTACAGACTGTACGGTCAAGCCCAGGGCACAGATTACAACGGCAGTTTACAGACCGTACGATGTTTCATCGGTACCAGATGAAATAGTAATAGCACATGATATACCCAAGTAATTGTCCTGACGGTCCCTGAGAGTTGAGTGGTGCGTGATACTTACCTGAGAGATCGTCGTGAAGTCGTGTAGTCACAGGCGTGTCTATAGACGGGTCGCAGCAGCCGTAAGGGTTGAGACGCCGGGCTATACTTACCTGTGCGGGAAGCAGACTGGTGAGCTGACAAGTTACGGTCAAGCTCCGACGACTGGGGGTGAAGTACACGCCGAGTTGCCACGTCTCTGGAGAGAGCGTCGCCGCCGCGACGTTCCAACGACTGGGGGTCGTCTCTGGAGAGAGCGTTACCGCCGTAACGTTCCAACGGGCCGTGACGTTTCAGCGACTTGGTGCTATATCTGGAGAGAGCGTCACTGCCGTGACGTTCCAACGCCTGAGGGTATATATATATTGGGGAGAACGTTGCCGCCGTAACGTTCCAACGGGCCTTGACGTTTCAACGACTGGGTGTCGTATCTGGAGAGAGCGTTATATCCTTAACGTTCCAACGACGGGGTGCCATCCCTGGAGAGAGCGTTATATCCATAACGTTCCAACGACGGAAGAGAAGGGCCAGCAGCCAGGCCGCCCTTATCCCCAGAAGAGAAGGGCCAGCAGCCAGGCCGCCCTTATCGCGCATTAAAGCACTATATTAACTATAAAGTTATATGCATACACTCTCATATATATATTATTGCCATATAACATCAAGCTTAAACTGCACACATTCTCTTCTATTATCCACATATACACCAGGGATACGTTGAACTCTATATGCACACACCAAGTGTACGTATCCGTGAACCTTATGTGCACACACCCAGTGTACGTATCCGTTAACTTGGGTGCACACATCCTCTCACATCACGTGTATATATACATCAAGGTTATTTGCATACACTCTCCTAGTGTCTGTACATATATGTAAATATCATAACGTTACATCTCCTTAGACATTCTGTCTAAGTCACGCGGTTCTACGCTATTATTTGTAACCGCGTATACTATTTGTGCAGAATATACCATAATAGACCTTTACATGAGCGTCAGTCATCCTTGTAGGGTTGTGATCATCTCTTCGAGCCCCGGATCTCTACTAGTGAAGGGGTTAACGACGGTGACGGCCAGAATGCCAGTGGGCAATCCCGGTTATTGATTCGTTTTCTTCTAAACACTACGACTGGTCCTGCTCGTACACGTTACAGCTGTATTTTCCACGCGTGGATAATAGAATTTCCACGCGTGGAAAATCGAATTTCCACGTGTAGAAAACCAGAGGTATCAGGCTATGTGCGACTAAAGTGGCTGACTGAGGACAACGCGTGAAGCGGAACGTATATATGTATTAGATAACATAGATAGATCAGATATAGGCATACGATTTTATTGACATCTGTCTGTTGAAACCGCGACTATAATTTAAAAATATACCAAAATCTTTTGACCTAGAATTGTAAAACATATATGTAAGCGACCGACACTTGGTTTTAAAAGAGCTACGCAGTGCGCTCAGTCATGGAGTTAAAATATAGAAGGAGAAACAACTCCGCCAGCCGCGGGTCGCTGACCCGTGAGGTCGCCCGCTTATTCGCCGCAGAAAAACATCAACGGAAGTTGAAATTAAAAATGCGCAGTAGTTCTACGTGAAAATAACGATGCATTAATTATGCGCAACACAAATATTAGGCAATTTGAAATCATACTGAATACGAGCATATTTCATTGATCAGAATATGGCCATTCATAGCTTAGTTACAGGACTATGGAATTATACTGTCGTTTTGTATATTTTATCGTTTTTCTACAATTTCCGCATTTCTCAACAAGACAAAAATTTGCAGGGAACTTGGTATAAGTACAGCGAATGGGGAAATGAGGGACCGGTTGCACTAGCGAATAAAATAAACGATAGAAAAATTCTCAAAAAAAAACATTTAAAATACATGGGCAATTTTGCCACGAACAGAAAATACATCATTTTCACTGCCGAATTAACAGAATTTCCGCATTTCAAAAATGACACATTTTGTGCTTGCGTTCAAGATCAAATAAAAGAGTACATATCAGTCTTTACCATTTTAGGGACCGGAAACCTGAATTTGGATAAAATGCAAAATTGTAAACACTAGATTGGCCTTTTTTCGCTTTTGCGCTGCCACAAAGCTATTAACTAATGAGTCAGCCAAGGCCGTTTTACCCCCTGCGTGCTAATCGCTAATTGATCTTCAGTACGTGTGTATTGAAGATCACTTCTGGCCCGATGGGGTTCTTGACGGGCGTCGGTATTAAAGCTATTATATAGGCTGACGAATATCAACAGTTCAATTTATTTTAATTACGTTATACCATGGAGTTAAATAAGACTTATTTAACTCCATGGTTATACTAACTTTAAAAGCTTGAGATCAAGTATTAAAGCATTTTATGCTAAAATAAACAATCTCGTTAACGAAAACGAGGAACGGTAAGCGCAACAGCACAATTCACACTGGTGGTTCCCTGGTGAGTAAAAATAATTTCTACCCAATTATTAAGGCAAAAAGAGGATTTGAGAACGGGAAGCATAATAAACACATCCTGTATCTATTACAAATGAATATGGCCTCTATATTGTTTACGGTGAGCGTGTGCTGCTCAAATTTCGAAGAGCTGAAAATACATGATCGACAACTTATTTACGAAATTTTCTGACCAAGAGCAACACCTGCAGCACAACGAAGATATTCTTTCTCACGGCAGAAAAATGGACCTGCATGTGGAACAACGTCGGTTAGCCTGTCGCTTTTGTGTGGGGACCGAAAGCTTGTATCCTTTCGATAGAAACCCGGTTCCGAAACAGAAATTCAAGAAACAAATCTTGCAGGCGTGTGGCATAGATATCCAGCGTGATATCGATGACGTTCATCCACCATTTCTTTGTAACCGCTGTCGTATGAAACTGACGAAATACAAAAACGCTCTACGGAAGTACAAGACTGCCGATATCTCTCTCTCGCCGCCAAGGTTTGAGCCTCACAGCGACCGTTGCAAACTCTGCGAGCGGGTGGGCAAAACATTTACAGGTAAAACCTAACAGATGTTTTTTAGGCTTCCGACAAAAGAAACGATAATAGAAACGATTTAAGTGATGTGCCTATCACTGTTGGGTCAAAATGGTATCTCTTTCCCTCCATGGTCAAACTCAACACTCCCCGGCTGCGTGCACAGCGGGCGGCTAAGTACCAATTCACATTTCCAATACACTCAACTTATAATACCTTTGATGACGTCGATGGGGCGCATGCGCGGGAATCCGACAACTGCCGAACATGCTTTAATCCCCCAAGTACACACAGGCTAATCCGACGAATCCCTGCTGTGGCGGAATCGTACATTGAACACTTTGATCTGGCGGAGTTGTTTCTCCTTCTATATTTTAACTCCATGGCCCAGTCAAACAACAGGTAGGCCTAGACACGAAGTTACAACAACAACAACGATAAAATGGAATTAGCAGTGACAATACTTATTCTGTTTCTGACTTTGTGCGTAATTCTCTACTTTAGGAACTTGATATCACTGAAAAAGTATGTTTTCCCACCCGGTCCAAAAGGACTGCCAATAATCGGAAATGTTCTCGAGATCTCGCTTACTCACGCGCACGTTTCGTATTCGGAAATTGGTAAGGAATATGGTGATATTTTCACGGTGAATATTCTGGGGAATAAGTTAGTGATTCTGAACAGCATGGTGGCCATCAGAGAGGCTTTTGTCAACGAAGAACACGCCGCAGTCTTTGCAGGACGTCCATACAGTTTCTTAGGGAATTACACGGATGATGGCTGCAGTAGCTTTTCTTTCATGTCTACCTGTAAAATTTGGATGCGTTTACGGAAAATCGTCTACAAAACCATTAATATGTACGGAGACGGAATACAAAAAGCAGAGAACAATATTTTGGAAGAACTTGAACACGTCGTAGACTGGATAGATAAACGCAAGGATAAACCTATGGATTTGGCTGATGTACTCGTCCCTTCTCTCTCCAATATCATGACGTATCTGGTAAGTATACGATGAAACCTGGCTAAGTCCATCCTCGCGAGCCAGTGTATCCATCGATAGGTTACGATCGATACACTGGCTTGGTTAGTTACCGCATGGAGTTATTTAACTCCATGGTTACCGATAGCAGTTCTGGATATAAATAGCCCGAGGGGTTTCAACTAAACCGAACCAATCAGTAAGCGCGCTTAATCAGCTCATCAGGCCAATCCGTAGCGAGATTTGAGTTTTGACTGGTTTGAATTTCATCGCCGGCCAAACTACCTTTGAAGTTAGGCTGAAATCGACATCGGGTGTCAAAGCCAAAACCGCAGGCTTCAGACACCGACGCGTTAAGTGAAAACAATCGCTGGGCATGAAATGAAGGAGATTGTGTGATAGACGCAACGACTTGAGAACTCATTCGAATCACCAAAAAGGTCCACACGCTTAAAACTCAAGTGTTGACTTACTCGTAAAGTATTGAAATAACCCTTTAAGTGTGTTCACAGGGACTGCTCTTTAAGTGTTGTCCCTGTGGACACACTTAAAGAGTTATTCCAACACTTTACGAGTAAGTCTCAACATTTTAGTTTTAAGCGTGCAGGTAAACCCTCTGTGAAGATTTAGAGATTTACCTGGACTTGTGCAGATGGACTAAGTCGTGTTGCTACTACTGAAGACACAATCGTCGCAATTGCGAGAGAATCTCATTAACAGTTGTCATTTCGCTAGCTAATGTCACAACTGTGTCAGGCGAATGCATGTAGCAGCAGTCGCTATTGTCACAATTGCGACATTAGCTGGCGACTCTGCATGCCGAGTCGATCACTAATGACAAAAATATGACAATTGTGTCATTGCTATTTGCTATTGTAATTTCTCATTATCGTACAAGTTTGTGACATGAATGGTTAACAGTGTAGAGCTCAACCGCTAATGTCACAACAACAAAGAGTATATGCAACCTAGTCAGGGGACCAGTAATTATCTCATGTAATTACTTGTACATATATCTCCGTTTCCATGCGGAGTTAGGAATTAGAGCATTTCCACAAAGTGGATGCTCTTATGTTTTCAGGAGAAACGGCTCCGCCGGATCCGCCGCCGCCGCCGCCGCCGCCGCGACTTTAAACGTGGATATCTCTGAAACCGTTAAATATTTTCGGGTCAGACTTTGTTTGCTATCTCTTTAGGCCTGGGAAATTTGCCTGGTTGTGTTTCGATAGCTGATGCTCACCACTAGGTGGCATTGTAGTCAGAGCATAGATTTCGTCTGAACGACTTGTTTGATTTCTATGAAATTTTATTACAATGGTCTTGAAGGATAGGCAATGTGCTGAAAAGGTTGTGATGTAACTGGCGTAATTTTTAAGGCACATTTTTCGCATTTCAAAAAAAGAAGTTTTTTGTGAAATAAAAATTTGCCATTCGCTTGGAGAAATATTTAAAGATTCTTCTATTCTATGTTGCCAAGCATAAATGTAGGATTGCCGACATGATAATTTTCTTTTGGTCCGAACCAAATTGCAATTTAAATGAAAAATCTCAATTATCTGACTTAACGTCAACACCTCCATAACCATTATCATGATTAAAGTTTTTTCCATTGAACTTTTATGTGCACTCTCCCTTTACATCTGACGACGATACAGCTCACCAATCTCCAATGTACGAGTTGTCACAGCGAAACAGCTCACCAATTACCAGTATACGAGTTGTCAGAGCATTTCCATCATAGCTCTCTAGATTTGTATCTAATACCGCTTATGCCGGTGCTAGGGGCCGTGTGGTCATATCATCCAAGTTGCCACATGAACAGGTACAATAAAAGCGTACCTGAGATACAACACATATCACGAATCGTTAGATTCTTGGTATGTGCTTTAGAATAGGTTAACCAGAAGACTATTCTGTGAAGTCATGTGACGCAGTCAGTATGTCGGCACCTCTTCCCACTTCCCTTATATGTGTTGTAATTTTTTCCTGTATATGGCGAGATTCTGCTGGTGGACGTTTCGTCCCCGAGGCCTGCCCCCTGTACAGACCTTTTGGTCTTTGATATATGTTGGCACTTGTGGGAAGTTGATTCTGGGTCGACATCGGGCATTACAGACTAGTCTTTTGTGTTAAATGCCGTCATTTACATCTGACGACGATACAGCTCACCAATCTCCAATGTACGAGTTGTCACAGCGAAACAGCTCACCAATTACCAGTATACGAGTTGTCAGAGCATTTCCATCATAGCTCTCTAGATTTGTATCTAATACCGCTTATGCCGGTGCTAGGGGCCGTGTGGTCATATCATCCAAGTTGCCACATGAACAGGTACAATAAAAGCGTACCTGAGATACAACACATATCACGAATCGTTAGATTCTTGGTATGTGCTTTAGAATAGGTTAACCAGAAGACTATTCTGTGAAGTCATGTGACGCAGTCAGTATGTCGGCACCTCTTCCCACTTCCCTTATATGTGTTGTAATTTTTTCCTGTATATGGCGAGATTCTGCTGGTGGACGTTTCGTCCCCGAGGCCCGCCCCCTGTACAGACCTTTTGGTCTTTGATATATGTTGGCATTTGTGGGAAGTTGATGCTGGGTCGACATCGGGCCTTACAGACTAGTCTTTTGTGTTAAATGCCGTCATTTACATCTGACGACGATACAGCTCACCAATCTCCAATGTACGAGTTGTCACAGCGAAACAGCTCATCAATTACCAGTATACGAGTTGTCAGAGCATTTCCATCATAGCTCTCTAGATTTGTATCTAATACCGCTTATGCCGGTGCTAGGGGCCGTGTGGTCATATCATCCAAGTTGCCACATGAACAGGTACAATAAAAGCGTACCTGAGATACAACACATATCACGAATCGTTAGATTCTTGGTATGTGCTTTAGAATAGGTTAACCAGAGGACTATTCTGTGAAGTCATGTGACGCAGTCAGTATGTCGGCACCTCTTCCCACTTCCCTTATATGTGTTGTAATTTTTTCCTGTATATGGCGAGATTCTGCTGGTGGACGTTTCGTCCCCGAGGCCCGCCCCCTGTACAGACCTTTTGTCTTTGATATATGTTGGCATTTGTGGGAAGTTGATGCTGGGTCGACATCGGGCCTTACAGACTAGTCTTTTGTGTTAATTGCCGTCATTTACATCTGACGACGATACAGCTCACCAATCTCCGATGTACGAGTTGTCACAGCGAAACAGCTCACCAATTACCAGTATACGAGTTGTCAGAGCATTTCCATCATAGCTCTCTAGATTTGTATCTAATACCGCTTATGCCGGTGTTAGGGGCCGTGTGGTCATATCATCCAAGTTGCCACATGAACAGGTACAATAAAAGCGTGCCTGAGATACAACACATATCACGAATCGTTAGATTCTTGGTATGTGCTTTAGAATAGGTTAACCAGAAGACTATTCTGTGAAGTCATGTGACGCAGTCAGTATGTCGGCACCTCTTCCCACTTCCCTTATATGTGTTGTAATTTTTCCTGTATATGGCGAGATTCTGCTGGTGGACGTTTCGTCCCCGAGAGTTACCCCTCTTTCCGGTACTTACGGTCTTTTTGATATAAGTTAGCACTTGTGGGAAGTTGATGCTGGGTCGACATCAGACGCCCCAGACTAGTCTTTTGTGTTAAATACCGTCATTACATCTGACGATGATACAGCTCACCAATCTCCAATGTACGAGTTGTCACAGCGAAACAGCTCACCAATTACCAGTATACGAGTTGTCAGAGCATTTCCATCATAGCTCTCTTTGTATCTAATACCGCTTATGCCGGTGCTAGGGGCCGTGTGGTCATATCATCGAAGTTGCCACATGAACAGGTACAATAAAAGCGTACCTGAGATACAACACATATCACGAATCGTTAGATTCTTGGTATGTGCTTTAGAATGGGTTAACCAGAGGACTATTCTGTGAAGTCATGTGACGCACTCAGTATGTCGGCACCTCTTCCCACTTCCCTTATATATTATTTGTAATTTTTTCCTGTATATGGCGAGATTACTTAGTTGGACGTTTCGTCCCCGAGGGCCCTTTCCCTGTGCAGACCTTTTGGTCTTTGATATATGTTGGCATTTGTGGGAAGTTGATGCTGGGTCGACATCCGGCCTTACAGACTAGTCTTTTGTGTTAAATGCCGTCATTTACATCTGACGACGATACAGCTCACCAATCTCCAATGTACGAGTTGTTACAGCGAAACAGCTCACCAATTACCAGTATACGAGTTGTCAGAGCATTTCCATCATAGCTCTCTAGATTTGTATCTAATACCGCTTATGCCAGTGCTAAGGGGCCGTGTGGTCATATCATCCATGTTGCCACATGAACAGGTACAATAAAAGCGTACCTGAGATACAACACATCACGAATCGTTAGATTCTTGGTATGTGTTTTAGAATAGGTTTACCAGAAGACTATTCTGTGAAGTCAAATGACGCAGTCAGTATGTCGGCACCTCTTCCCACTTCCCTTATATTAATTTGTAATTTTTCCTGCTTGTTGGCGAGATTCTGCTGGTGGACGTTTCGTCCCGGGGCCCGCCCTGTACAGACCTTTTGGTCTTTGATATATGTTGGCACTTGTGGGAGATTGATGCTGGGTCGACATCGGGCCTTACAGACTAGTCTTTTGTGTTAAATGCCGTCATTTACATCTGACGACGATACAGCTCTGTCTCAATGTACGAGTTGTCACATGAAACAGCTCACATTACCAGTATACGGTTATTAGAGCATTTCCATCATAGCTCTCTAGATTTGTATCTAATAATACCGCCCATGCCGGTGCTAGGGGCCGTGTGGTCATATCATCCAAGTTGCCACATGAACAGGTACAATAAAAGCGTACCTGAGATACAACACATATCACGAATCGTTAGATTCTTGGTATGTCTTTTAGAATAGGTTAACCAGAGGACTATTCTGTGAAGTCATGTGACGCAGTCAGTATGTCGGCACCTCTTCCCACTTCCCTTATATGTGTTGTAATTTTTTCCTGTATGGCGAGATTCTGCTGGTGGACGTTTCGTCCCCGAGGCCCGCCCCCTGTACAGACCTTTTGGTCTTTGATATATGTTGGCATTTGTGGGAAGTTGATGCTGGGTCGACATCCGGCCTTACAGACTAGTCTTTTGTGTTAATTGCCGTCATTTACATCTGACGACGATACAGCTCACCAATCTCCAATATTGCAATTGTCAGAGCGAAACAGCTCACCAATTACCAGTATACGAGTTGTCAGAGCATTTCCATCATAGCTCTCTAGATTTGTATCTAATACCGCTTATGCCGGTGCTAGGGGCCGGTGTGGTCATATCATCCAAGTTGCCACATGAACAGGTACAATAAAAGCGTACCTGAGATACAACACATATCACGAATCGTTAGATTCTTGGTATGTGCTTTAGAATAGGTTAACCACAGGACTATTCTGTGAAGTCATGTGACGCAGTCAGTATGTCGGCACCTCTTCCCACTTCCCTTATATGTGTTGTAATTTTTCCTGTATATGGCGAGATTCTGCTGGTGGACGTTTCGTCCCCGAGGCCCGCCCCCTGTACAGACCTTTTGGTCTTTGATATATGTTGGCACTTGTGAGAAGTTGATGCTGGGTCGACATCGGGCCTTACAGATTAGTCTTTTGTGTTAAATGCCGTCATTTACATCTGACGACGATACAGCTCACCAATCTCCAATGTACGAGTTGTCACAGCGAAACAGCTCACCAATTACCAGTATACGAGTTGTCAGAGCATTTCCATCATAGCTCTCTAGATTTGTATCTAATACCGCTTATGCCGGTGCTAGGGGCCGTGTGGTCATATCATCCAAGTTGCCACATGACCAGGTACAATAAAAGCGTACCTGAGATACAACACATATCACGAATCGTTAGATTCTTGGTATGTGCTTTAGAATAGGTTAACCAGAGGACTATTCTGTGAAGTCATGTGACGCAGTCAGTATGTCGGCACCACTTCCCACTTCCCTTATATGTGTTGTAATTTTTTCCTGTATTTGGCGAGATTCTGCTGGTGGACGTTTCGTCCCCGAGGCCCGCCCCCTGTACAGACCTTTTGGTCTTTGATATATGTTGGTACTTGTGGGAAGTTGATGCTGGGTCGACATCGGGCCTTACAGACTAGTCTTTTTGTGTTAAGTGTCGTCATTTACATCTGACGACGATACAGCTCACCAATCTCCCATGTACGAGTTGTCACAGCGAAACAGCTCACCAATTACCAGTATACGAGTTGTCAAGGCATTTCCATCATAAACTCTCTGATTTGTATCTAATACCGCTTATGCCGGTGCTAGGGGCCGTGTGGTCATATCATCCAAGTTGCCACATGACCAAGGTACAATAAAGCGTACCTGAGATGCAACACATATGTCACAACTCGTTGATTCTTGGTGTGTGCTTTAGGAAATAGGTTAACCAGGACTATTCTGTGAAGTCATGTGACGCAGTCAGTATGTCGGCACCACTTTTACTTCCTTAATGTATTTGTAATTTTTACCTGTATATGGCGAGATTCTGCTGGTGGACGTTTCGTCCCCGAGGCCCGCCCCCTGTACAGACCTTTTGGTCTTTGATATATGTTGGCATTTGTGGGAAGTTGATGCTGGGTCGACATCGGGCCTTACAGACTAGCCTTTTGTGTTAAATGCCGTCATTTACATCTGACGACGATATAGCTCACCAATCTCCAATGTACGAGTTGTCACAGCGAAACAGCTCACCAATTACCAGTATACGAGTTGTCAGAGCATTTCCATCATAGCTCTCTAGATTTTGTATCTAATACCGCTTATGCCGGTGCTAGGGGCCGTGTGGTCATATCATCCAAGTTGCCACATGAACAGGTACAATAAAAGCGTACCTGAGATACAACACATATCACGAATCGTTAGATTCTTCGTATGTGCTTTAGAATAGGTTAACCAGAAGACTATTCTGTGAAGTCATATGACAGTCAGTATGTCGGCACCTCTTCCCACTTCCCTTGTATGTGTTGTAATTTTTACCTGTATATGGCGAGATTCTGCTGGTGGACGTTTCGTCCCCGAGGCCCGCCCCCTGTACAGACCTTTTGGTCTTTGATATATGTTGGCATTTGTGGGAAGTTGATGCTGGGTCGACATCGGGCCTTACAGACTAGTCTTTTGTGTTAAATGCCGTCATTTACATCTGACGACGATACAGCTCACCAATCTCCAATGTACGAGTTGTCATAGCGAAACAGCTCACCAATTACCAGTATACGAGTTGTCAGAGCATTTCCATGATAGCTCTCTAGATTTGTATCTAATACCGCTTATGCCGGTGCTAGGGGCCGTGTGGTCATATCATCCAAGTTGCCACATGAACAGGTACAATAAAAGCGTACCTGAGATACAACACATATCACGAATCGTTAGATTCTTGGTATGTGCTTTAGAATAGGTTAACCAGAAGACTATTCTGTGAAGTCATGTGACGCAGTCAGTATGTCGGCAACTCTTCCCACTTCCCTTATATGTGTTGTAATTTTTACCTGTATATGGCGAGATTCTGCTGGTGGACGTTTCGTCCCCGAGGCCCGCCCCTGTACAGACCTTTTGGTCTTTGATATATGTTGGCATTTGTGGGAAGTTGATGCTGGGTCGACATCGGGCCTTACAGCTAGTCTTTTGTGTTAAATGCCGTCATTTACATCTGACGACGATACAGCTCACCAATCTTCAATGTACGAGTTGTCACAGCGAAACAGCTCACCAATTACCAGTATACGAGTTGTCAGAGCATTTCCATCATAGCTCTCTAGATTTGTATCTAATACCGCTTATGCCGGTGCTAGGGGCCGTGTGGTCATATCATCCAAGTTGCCACATGAACAGGTACAATAAAAGCGTACCTGAGATACAACACATATCACGAATCGTTAGATTCTTGGTATGTGCTTTAGAATAGGTTAACCAGAGGACTATTCTGTGAAGTCATGTGACGCAGTCAATATGTCGGCACGTCTTCCCACTTCCCTTATATGTGTTGTAATTTAGATTTCACCTGCTTGTTTTTCGTGGTATTTGGTTGTTACTAGGTGGCGCTATAGACATGAATGCAGGTAAACATGTGTAACATCATATCTTCTAAACAACATGTTTGATTTTCATGAAATTTGAGTATAATGATCTTGCGAGATAGGCAAAGGGCTGACAAGATTTTGGTGGTGTTGGCGAAATCATGGAGGCGCATTTTTGCATCTCAAAATAAGATTTTTTTCACAAAAATGAAAATTTACTTCTTTGAATCAGGGAAAAGTAATTCGAGTGTGCTGAACATGAATATAACTTTCCCAGTGTTATAATTCACATCCCTTGTAAGCCAAATGACCATTTTTTGTAATACGTGAAATTTACATGACTTGAGTCCAATATCTACATTCCTGAGGCCACATCTGAGGATTTTGCTTCATCATGTAGTTTCGTGATATTGTTCATCATTGGGTGGCACTATAGACAGTAAACTTATATCGCACAATTTATTGGCATTTCGTGAATTTTATTGTCCGACAGACAAAGGATTTCAAAGGACTGAAAGGTTGTTTTTTTGTTTTTTTTGGATTGAAATTGAAGGGCCACCTCCCATACGGATTTGCAGCCCATCAACATAATGCTTATTTATATCTCATTATACATTCTTTTTTACAGTTACTGATTTTATTAACATTATGGTTTTAAAATGGATTGAAAGGACATTGGTGCTGTTAGCGCTGGCATATACATGTGGCATACAGCATAGTCTGCTAAATATATCTAAATCTAGGCTACATCAACCCCTGCTTACACACATAACGAAAATGCAGTCAGAGAAGATATGCTACCATCAATATGGTCAGTATGGAAAATTGCAAGGATTCAAGTGAACTTGAAGTCAGGCTATTCTGGTCAAACTATAGACATACTGTAACACTGATATTCTGCTTCACCTTTCAAGTCTCATAATGTAGGCCTGTATGTTGATCATTCAGGTGATAAAACCTGTAATGTTTGACTTATTGCATAATGCAGTTATAAGTGGACTACTAGACTGTTTGTATCAACAAAGTAAACACTTCATTCCAGAATCAGTGCTATTTCTCTCTCCATTACTGATATAATAATTTCTTCCTGTTTCCAATTACATATAGCCTCCAGTGGTTGTGAACTCAGGGCTTCCAGATGTCTGGGGATGCATTCTGGTCAATTTTCAATGGATAAAATAACAAATTATCACTCAGTAAATCCTCATTTTTTTTGTTTTATGTGGAGGCCCCCAGAATTTATTTGAAAATCGAGATGTGAAATTGCACATACCGTTGCATTTTTACAGCATAGTTACAAATGTTGATAATTAATTTTTTAACTGAAAAAGTAGAAAGATTTTTGAAGTGGAACTTCTACATACCTGCTATATGGCACATCCCATCTGGGAAATTTTTACATGATCTAATTGATTTGAAGTAATCCATTGGAACCACTGATGGTTTTCCAATAACAGAGAAGAAAAGCAACTCCAAGTAGCTAGGGATGACAATTTCATTCTGTATATTTCGCTATTAGTTTTAGCATCTTCAGCAGTGAACAAAGTTACAAACAGCTCCATACGCACAGTATATATACAAGGCATAATGTTATCTTAGCCAATACACAATTATGAATAGGTGAGTCAGTAAATTATGTCAGTCAGTTTGGACGGATATTAAAATGCTGTCATTTTCAGAAATTAACCTGACAGCGATCTACAAATGGTGTGATTCAGGTGATACAATACACACTGTAATTGATGAAAACAATACATAATCTGCTTATTTGGTAAGAACTAAATAAACTGTACACAAATGAATAAAGTATTGTGATATAGTGGGTATTTACCTACATTGAATATTTCTACATGTCATCTGCCAGATGTCATGAAGTTTGGATAAGCACTGTCATTTTAAGATAATATAGGTATAATTTACTTGGCAATCCACATCAGAATTGATGAAAACCTACAAATGTTGTAACTCGCATGTTTCATAATTGTACATGTAGTATATTCCCATGCGAGTTACAACATTTGTAGAGTGTGTATTGTATCACCCGAATCACACCATTTGTAGATCACTGTCAGGTTATCGCTTAAGATTTAACAATTTCTGAAAATGACAGATTTTTAATATCTGTCCAACCTGATATAATTTACTGGCTTACCTATTCATAATTGTGTACTGGCTAAGATCACATTGTGCCTTGTATATATACTGTGCGTATGAAGCTTTTTGTAACTTTGTTCACGGCTGAAGATGCTATAACTAATAGCGAAATATACAGAATAAAATTGTGATTCCTACTCGGAGTTGCTTTTCTTCTGGTGTGTTCTTGTGCATTTTGACAGAATATTTAGACTTTGAAGATGGTGTGTAATGATGTCCCAAAATGAACTGAATTTTCCGTGTCATCTGTTTGTCTGTCTCTGTCTGCCCATCTTTCTTGTCATACCACACATGCAGCTGGTGATGGATCAGAAGCCTAATGAAATTGACTGACCACCTGTTTTATCGAGGTCAAATTTAGCATTAGCAATAATTTTTAAAGGAGTGAAGACAGGCTCTCCAAATTTATAATACTTGTGCAATTGGTGACTGACTAGAAGCCTATCCCAGTTGACTGAATCTATTTTCTCGGGTTATATACTGTATATTATGATATAACATGAAATATAGCTAGGCATTCTAAATTGATACCACATATGCAACTGATGATGGACCTGGAGTCTATGAAAATGACTGACATTGACCTATTTTCTCAAGGTCAAAAACTGTATGTTAAGTCACATGTTAACTGCCAACATACACTTCAAATCTAACATTGTCATCATTTTGTTGTTGCTGTGGTTTTTCTGCCAGAACAATTTAGCGAATTTTGCATGTGTTCCAACAGCCTCATGCTTCAACAGTAACTTAAACCATGCTGTATCGGCTGAGCTGTTGAAACACCCTCCATTTCTTAGCTCTGACATACTGCATCACTGTCGAAATATGGGTACCCGGTACCAAGACAGAGTGATAGATCACACAGCCAGTGAAGGTTCCCAATTTACACATGTACATTGAATGTCGTTATTGCCCATTTTACAACAACAGCAATTTGCTGACTTACAGTGAAAAATTATAGTGAAAGGTATATGTTTTTTGTTGTTTGGCATTTTTATTTGCTGGCATTGTTTCAGATAGAATACAACAGCCTAATTCATACAATCAGGAATAAAAAGGGGGTTAAAATCTTTATGTTCAAACTTTTGTAGGAAATATAGAAGTGGCAATTTGAAATGTTATTTTTATTCGATTTTTTAATGTCGGTGGGCCCATGAAACGCAAAATAAAGTTGGTGTTGCCTCGCACTGGGTGTCGACCATTGATGAAGAAATCCCTTCTCAGAGGCACTTCTACCAGGGATGATTCCTGGTTGCTCATCCTCCAGGGGTATGTGCCCCACCCTCTGTCCCATCCTAAAAACAATTGCCACCCCTAATAGGGGGTGTGCCCAAATTGGGGAGATCTAAAGCCCTGTGACTACCAAATTATGTGTTACAAAATTATCTGAGGAAATGCTCTTCGCCCGTGTTTCACACGAGCTTTCATTCATCTTTGGTACATGAACCAATCTGAATACGGTAAAGTCATTAGTTCCACTTCCTGACTTCAGGAGGTGATGTATTGAATACGGAAAAAAATATATACTCTCCATTTTAGGGGCGACCATTCGAAACTGACTGTTTTGTCGACACCGCTGAACCTGTTGTCTTGAAATCAAATTTTCTTGCCATGGAATTTCGCATAAATTTGACCTATCGCTTAGCTATTTCTCAGGAATATAACTGTTTATGGCATGCCTTAATTCCGCGTACAATTTTCAGACTGAAATAACTATTTGGCGGCCGTCTTGGATTTTCCCCCACGCGACATGGCGAATATAGCAACATATATTTATGGGGCATTGCGATGCCGAATATGGTGGTTCGGGAATGTCCAGTAGATGACAGTAGATGTACAGTAGATGTAAATTTTTGTCGGCTTTACCTAGGGTAAACCCTACTCTGTTATCACTTTTCAGTTTTGTCTTTTTTCTTCTGCACATGTGTAGTTTTGATCTCCTGCCCGGAGACTGTTCTCATTTGATGCCTCTTACAGCATTCATAAAGAAATACCGTTCTTCTGTCTGACAGTCCAACCACCTCGCTGGGGGTCTAATAATATTATTGTTATAAGATTATTTTCCCTCTTTATCTGGACAGAGCATATGAAAAGTAGTTCGCTCATGTGCAAAACTGAAGGAGTTGTTCGGCCGGATTCAAACTGAATCGTGCGTACGTGGGTTTTCTCCTATACGTGATAGCAACGTAGAAAAGGTCAACTTCTATTGGAGGCAGGGATGATAAATGAGTCTGTGAAATGGAGCATGCGCTGTGGGGAGGATACTGACAGCGTGAACAGGGCACAATAATTTTTCTGGGCAAACCGTACCACTGATGAACTTTCCTTGCCGTGAAGTTCAACAACTTCCTGTTAGACATCGGACATGCGTCCATCTATAAACGTACCTTTAACACTGACCAACTGACTGTAGAATGTAATTCCTGAATCAAGAATCGTCTGTGACACTGTCGGAATCGCGTTGCTTGCCATTGTTTGAATTTCTCAGTTGAAGAATTTCCGTAAGCCTGCATCGATCCATCGTGTTTCGCAGTTCGAAAGACAGTTTATTGAACAACACATCAAATGCAGTATATGTACGTATCAAATTCACCATTTCGTCAATCCTCTATGTCAAATATTGCGGGAAGTAATGTTCGAACTTGACTCTCTTTCTCTTCTTTTTGCCCTGACCTAGTTTGTTCCATCGAGACGCAAATTTATTTTTGGTCCAGTGTCACGTGCGCGGATTTATTCAATTATGTCAAATGAGCTTTATCACGTCACGTTTACACAATCAAAGCGCTTCATAACACATAGCTCGGAATTCAAACGACTTATTAGATGAATAGATCATCGTAAGAGTTCGGTATATGATAAATATATTATCAAGAAACTGTGTTGTTCCCGCACTTTGTATCAGCTCTCGTTCTCGGAGTCTGGATCGCCGCATCGACCTCGACCTGCGGTCTCAGTCGATACGATGATCCAGACTTCGTGAACTCGAGCTGATACAAAGTGCGGGAACAACACAATATCCTGATAATATATACTGCCAATTTATTATGTATATTTGTTGCTGCGACATGGCTAGATAGCGTACGGTCGTCAAGCTGAAGCACAGGCCCGCAAAACAAGAGTTTTGGGGGGTGTGGACGGTGGTATTACGGTGACGTGTCGAATTATGGGGTCTCTATATGTAACCCCATGCTTTATATAAATCAACATGAAGGTGTGAAACGCACTTTGGGTGAATCGAGAAATAAACGGTTTAACGCCAAACAAAATACATCAGTATATTCTACAAGTATCACTTTATATATTCCCGTCGTCAAATTAGTAAATTTGTGCAATTTTTTACCTTTGCCGGGCGATTCAAAATCCAACCAGACTGTCCATCCATCTAGGAACAGCCCGATTATGGCGGGTTTCGTTCTCAATTCTGATTGGTCAATTGCGACAGCTGATCTGTGCGTGACCTCTCTTGCCGGAGGCGTGTCTCGACTGACCAATCAGAATTGAGAACGAAGCCCGCCATAATCGGGCTGTTCCTAGATGGATGGACAGTCTGGTTGGATTTTGAATCGCCCGGCAAAGGTAAAAAGTTGCACAAATTTACTAATTGCGGCAAAAAATATAAGTGATAAGCAATGCGATGTATTTTGCCATTTCATTCACCCAAAGTGCGTTTCACACCTTGATGTTGATTTATATAAAGCATGGGGTTATATATGGAGACCCTATATTTCGACACGTCACCGTAATACCACCGTCCACACCCCCCCAAAACTCTTGTTTTGCGGGCCTGTGGCTGAAGCCAGTCGGCGGCGTCATCTGAAGATATACTATCTCATTAATTGCATTCTCGTGAAATTATTCAAATACATTTGCATATCAATTTTGGGTAAATTTGATTGAATATCTGTTCGCTTTCATTTGTAGAACTCACAAATATAAGAGCGCAGATATTTTTGATATGCGCGTCACGGCACTGACGACCATTTAATAATATCGGGAAATCAGTGGAAATGATGCGCTTGAAAATTATTGACTGAGCAATAATTATCATAGGTCGGTCTCTCACCATATTGGCTTCTAACTCGGATCCAAACGTACGTACGTCACGTTTGGAGGACGAGGCGCATCGTCTCATGATCTGACAAGCCTATATATCGCAGTTACACTCTCAGAAATATTCAGAGAATAATCCTGGATAGATTAGATTGCACATTCACAACTCAGTTTCAGAAATTTTACCTGAAATCCAAGGATAATTTCCTGAAATTCAGATATATAAACCATGAGTTAAAGCTGAATTACCTGAATTTTAGGGGATTTTACGTATCTGAATAGGGTCGGGAACTTATAATCAGGGTGATAAAGAATGTGTGATGGTTACCCGAGAATAACTCCCTCGGACGTGACGGTTGTGAACATGATTTTCGTTTGAAAGCGAAACGTGTGAAAGTTATTGTTATGCGCTGTAAAAATGCTGAAGTTTCATATTTTGCGAAATGGTGATTGTCAATTGCTCTAAACTGGATTTATTCAAGTTTGAAAACGGTCGAATGTGCTCTTTCGACATTTTAGGGACATTTTCTGAAGGGATTTTCCTTCATATATAAAATATGACACCTCAAACCAAAACAATTTGTGTGTATTTATTATCACAATGGTTAGTGTTACAATCGGTTGAAATATCATTCTGGTTTGAGGTGTCATATTTCATCAAAATTAAAAATTGTCCAAATGCTTCGCCTGTATTCTACCAGAAACGTTATGTGAGCAAGTAAAAAATGCTTTTCAAGTAGAGGTCGTCGTAGTCCAGTTGTTAGGCTGCTTGCTTTCAAAAACAGTGTGGTGACCAGTTTGTTGAGCTATGAGTTCGATTCCCATTTGGATCAGAAAAATTTTCTTCCTATTTTCTTATTCTTTCTTTCTAATATTTAACATTTGGATTTATTTATGTTATGTGAAAAAACCTTCAGTGATATTCAGTTAATAAAATATAGAGATAACTGTGTATACACATTTCTGCATTCACTGCTACAACTCGACCCTTATTGTAACCACACTCATAACATGTCCAAGTCACCGTGACTGAATGGGTTTATTTTCATGGGTCAGCAATACTTCCCATGTATAAAAAACGATACATTTTTCTTCAAGTGTATTTCTCTGAACTGTTCTCGTTATATTTAAGAATCATTATAGTTCTCACTATGAACAGCAATGTACCATTCAAGTCGAAGTGTGAGTGTTATCACAAGAATACGCGTTCAGGCCAGACCAGAAAAATATCTGGTTCACAGAGTGGGTAAAACGCAGGAGTGACTTTGAAGTCAACACCGAGGGAGTATTATGCCCTCAATGTAGGGCTATATACTACGTAGATTTGAAATCTGCGAATGATGAGACCATCGAAGCACCTACAGCCGTAGCCGATGATGACCAGCCCAAGGCGGGACCAAGTTCCCGTTGTGTCATCAGATATTCTACGGCAAGTTCGATTTGCAACATTACAATGACGTAGCTCGTTAAAATAAGTTACTTTTGAAACAGCAATAATTTCACATAATCGCAAATTATTTAACTAAAACACGGTTGCGAGTTTATATATTATATACATTGAGTAATAACTAATCCTTTTGTATTGTTTGAAAATGGGGTAAAACTGGAATTTCGACCGAAACGAATAATTCTGTACGACTGGCGTACAAAAACGTTACTGTCGAGGAAAACCTGTTCATTTAAAAATAGAACGTACCAAAATAGCACAGAGTCGACTGTGCATTTGACGTCATAAATAGCAGCTGACCCGGCCTGGACAATAGATATACACACGCCAGTGTCCGAGGGAGTTCTTCTCGGGTAACCATCACACATTCTTTGCCTGAATTTCAGGGAAAATCCTCTCATTCAGGATTCTTTTTCCTGAAATTCAGGTAATCAGCCCTGAATGTCAGCCAAAATTCCTGAAATTGAGTTGTGGATATACAACCTGATCAGTTCAGGACTTTTACCTGAATATTTCTGACAGTGTATCTCTCGAAAAGGATGTGTTCGGTTTGACCGTATTTTTTTCCTTAGTGTGTTGCGTTTATAAACCGAAAATATAACTTCCTCTCGTTTACTTTAAAAGTTATTAGCTGGAGAGAGAAAATACTGAATTTTCATATCCTCAATTTTCACCGAGAAGAGATTTGTCAAAAAAATATTACGAGTATTAGAAAATAAGCATTTGTTTGTTTTTGCAATTTTTGGCGATATTCTTGAAGGGAATTCCCTTCATATATAAAATATGACACCTTTAACCAAAACGAGTCTTACATATCGAAATGCGGTAGGTTTGATTCAAAATGATACTGAAAAATGGTTTTGGTTAAAGGTGTCATATTTTCATAATATTGAAATATGTCAAAACGCTTGCAATGCTCTAAAAGGGTGTAGTTCACCGCCATTCGGCACATGATTCCTCAACTTGATAATTGTAACAGCTGCTTGGCCGAATGGTTACAGTGTCGGACTACAGATTAAAAGAAAACCAACTGTTTGGTTCGAATCTCCAAATAGGCCTACCCGATTTTTTTTTTCATTTTGGCCTTTTTCGCCCATCTGCATTTTCGACATTAAAGTGCAATAGTGACGTGAAATAAAGACAGCGAACCCCTATACGCACGTACTAATCCCTTATTTTATTTTAATACGTGAATAGAATTGCACACAAACAACTCCACACACACAGTCAGACCACTTGTTCAGTATTCGAATATTCTGATGATCCAGCAGAGCAAAAAATTAATTGTTACACATATATAATTTCGTCTTAAAGCATCGGAAAGTATAACTATGAATTGAAAAGTTATAAGGTTAAACTTGTCTGATCAAGGCCTTTATTAAGGAAATAACCCTCAACAAGTGGTGACACTTGCTTTCCCAAGTGATTATGCATGTGCCAATGTTATCCGTACTAGAATATGAACCACAATTTCCCATTAGACTGGCCTCGCCTGACTGACAATGAGTTGGGGAATGCCTGAGCATTACGTCACAATTTACCGGCCGGCTCGGAGCGAGACAATAGAGCAGCAGAGAGCGACTCTGAAGGGAAAAATATCCATCTAAAGCGAACACCTCCTTTGAAACTCTCGTAATGCCGATCTCGATAGCAGCGGCAGGTGCATTGATTTGTGACTTCCGGTGTGATGGTTAAGTATATCCTGGGGATTAGTGTCGTTTTTCATATCCCTTTCTTTAATCATAAGTGTGCGTTCTTTAGTAGTTGCAAATTTGGATAAAATGTCCCAGCTGGGTACAAAATTGTCCATTTCATATCCTTTTGATAAAAGTGAAAGTTCGGCCCTATACAAATCGAACAGCTTGAGGACGATTCCCTATGTAATGCGAACACCACCTTCCTTCCCTTAAAAATTCTGCCCAAAATAAACATGGCGGCGCCCCCAAGAAATTCCAAATCACGGTATTTTCTATGTTTGCGTCTGTCTCATTCATTGGAAAAAAATGAGAATAAATATTTGTCACGATTTTTTTAATCTATCGGGACTCTTGTATAATTCCCGCGGTGTTTTACCGCAGAGTTTACGTTCCCTTTAAATGATCACAAACAAATATGGGACTAATAAACCCCTCTGATGCAAGTAAACCCGACATCAGTACTTTAAGTACTTTGATTGGTTATTGTGATTATATCTCTGAAACGCTCATCTGGAAATGGATGGACTATTTTTGCAACATAAGCCCATGGTTGATTGCTATGTAGTGGCGCCGCCAGTTGTCGTTACTTTGGCTACGTTTCTGGAACAGTGATAGGTAAATTTATGGAAGTAAGTTTACTTATGAAGGTTCTGGTGTTCGTCATTTCGGCTATATCACAACAACGAATGAAGAAACAGGTATGGAATTTGCACCAAATCTCTCCTAACAGATATAGTGAATGGCCTAATGATGACAGGTTATTATAAACGGTCATAATCTTAACATATATACAGTAATTTTTGAAACTAGAGACTTTAACCGAGGCGTTCAAAATGTTGGAGACACGATTTTTGTTCACACGGTGTGAACTTTAAAAGCAGGTTGGCATGACCTGTCAGAAATGATTGATATTCTCTCTATATTCCTACATTAAGTCCATGGCCCTGCAAACTAGGTCAATTAAGAAATCGGCAAATCTGTCATTGCTCAATGGGAGCGGTGTGGTGGTGTTGCTCTTAAATCGTTAAAATTATTTTAGAATACCGATGGCAACCCCTAACGCTTGTGCAAACTGATCTCAATCGGTCTCTCGTCTGAGATTAACACACTAGAGAGTCGTCACTTGACTTACTATATCCACCTTCACTGCCAAAGGGCGTCACCTGACAGCACGGTCATGCGCGGTAAAGACGAATGGTCGAATTACCCAACCCTGGAACAGAGTTGTCCCCCATTATATCAGACTGAACACTCCTGCCAGATTTCAATTATTTGTATAGCTCAGAACCAAAACGTCATCTCACAAACGTGCATTCACCATGCAAATCGTATTTATCAAACATAATCAATATAATGGTATTCGATTCCACACTGCTATACAGGTCTGTGACGTTTTGATTTCGATTAAAAATTATGTTCATTTTTTAAAAATTAAATTCCGTTGGCTGTGAACTGTTTTTCGATAACTATGGGGCCGTTTCAGGCCTATTGCTGATTGCAAAACATGTTTAGATAGGCCGCGGTGAATTAGGACCAATATTACTGACTAATTCAGGAATAATTACCAAAACACTTCGGAAAATTTCGTCAGTTTTAGGCCGCTCATCGCGCAGTCATATGTCGGAATAGTCCGGCGCGGAGAGTGCCAAAAGAACTTTCGTGCACAAGATGGCTAACGTATGGCAAAGTTACGACCCGTCGGGCCGTAGTTTTATATGGAAATTTGGAATTACCTTGGCCACAACAAACAAAAGCCGCGACTTTGTTGAGAAGTTTAAAATTTGGGTCATGGTGACACCAAGCGCCTCCACTCAAAGTTTCTCAAATTTGGCGATACATATCGCATGCTGATAGCAAAATACGATCGTAGCGTGCAAGATCTGTGGCGTTACGTTAGTAGTATATAGAACCCTTTTCGGGGTAAGTTTTCCAGGGAGGTAACTCTTGGTCCTCTTTTTCCGCCAGGGGGTGCCACCAGTCCCGTATGGCGTCACTTCCGGTCTGGGTGAATGGAGCGTGACCTTGCCGTATGACGTCACTTCCGGTCTGGGTGAATGGGGCGTGACCTGTGAACATGATAGGATATGTACTGACCTGTCTGTGGGGACTCAATGTCGTTCATCTCCGTGTCTTTTCTGTGAGCGGAACATGAACTGGGGTTTTTCCCACAATGTCGTTCACCTCCGTGTTTCTTCGGTCAGGTCCGTGTCTTTTCGGTGAGGTCCGTGGGAACATGATAGGAGATGTACTGACTTGTCTGTGGGGTTTTTCCCACAATGTCGTACACGGGGGTGACCGAACATGTATTCTTCCGCGGTGATGCGGTCTGGTGGTGATGCGGTCGCGGGAAAAAGCTTTCGCGGAGAAAAAGTAGTCCCTTCAAATACGCTGCATGGTCCGATTGGGTCGAGTGAGGTATCAAAGTGAAGCATTCGTGAAGGGGCATCCAGTCATGGGTGGGTGTATGTAAAATTAGGATTTTTTCCCGAAATTATAAAAATCGGAACACAGACTTTGCCCCTATAATAGGGGAAAACACTTATCAACCCTAGCCAAAAGGGCTAATATCGGTCTCCGGGCTTATCGGGGCCTGCCTATCAAGTCAATGGGGTGGGTGCATGTAAAATTAGGATTTGTCCCCGAAACTATAAAAAGCGGAACACGGACTTTACCCCTAAACTAGGGGAAAACCCCTATCAACTCTAGCCAAAAGGGCTAATATCGTGCCCCGGGCTTATCGGGGCCTCCCTATCAAGTCAGTGGGGTGGGTGCATGTAAAATTAGGATTTGTCCCCGAAAATATAAAAAGCGGAACACAGACTTTACCCCTAAAATAGGGGAAAACCCCTATCAACTTTAGCCAAAAGGGCTAATATCGGTCCCCGGGCTTATCGGGGCCTGCCTATCAAGTCAATGGGGTGGGTGCATGTAAAATTAGGATTTTTTTCCGAAACTATGAAAAGCGGAACACGGACTTTACCCCTACAATAGGGGTCTGTATTATACAATATAAGGGAAAATGCCTGTATGGGGTATGGGGATGGTCAATTTTTTGTGGGTGTTATTAAGGGTTGTGGGGTCTCGTTTTTCTCGTCTGGCCGAGAAAAATACAATGGGAGGGGTCCCGGAGCGAATCGGTGAAAGTTTTGGGAAAAGTCACCGAGGTATGTATGTAGGCCCATAGGCTGGCCATGGGGGGTATAGGTCCAACCTGGGAAATTCACACACGTTCATTGTGATATGGGTTGCTTGGATTTGTTTTTCACGTCTCGTCATTTAGAACACGATGGGAAGGGTCTCGGAGCGCAACGGTGAAATTTTTGGAAAAGTACCATATAGCCCATATAGTCCCACACTGGCTATATGGGGGTATAGGTTCAACCTGGAAAATTCACACACGTTCATTGTGATATGGGTTGTTTGGTCTTGTTTTTCACGTCTCGTCATTTAGAACATGATGGGAAGGGTCCCGGAGCGAAACGGTGAATTTTTGGAAAAAGCTCACCGAGGCCTGGGTAGGCCCATAGGCTGGCTATGGGGTATAGGTCCAACCTGGGAAATTCACACACGTTCATTGTGATATGGGTTGTTTGGTCTTGTTTTTCACGTCTCGTTATTTAGAACACGATGGGAAGGGTTTCGAAGCGAAACGGTGAAATGTTTGGAAAAAGTTCACCGAGGCCTATACTGCATGGCTATGGAGGTATAGGTCCATATCTTGGCTTTCACATACAAGTATGTATGGGCTAAATCCACATAGGCCGTATCCGCATTACTGATGGTAAACTCGATGGGCCCTGTTTCGTTGATGCTGGAGAGCGGGAGATGCTCCACCCATAATCCTTGTTCGGCACTGGTCTGTGTGGGCGGCACGGTCCACAAATCAAATTCACTGTTGGTGGAGGGACAGGACTCTGCGTGGATCAAGGACATGTTTTAAGAAAAGATATCCTGGGTCTTCGATGTGCGTCGTCGCTGGGTCGGTCGTCGACTGGTGCGTGGTCTCGGTGGTGCAGGTCTTTTATTCCCTACGGTGCGTTGTGCTTTGGCCACTAAGACGCCTCCTGCTTCTTTGGCCCGCCGTTTCAAGGCTTCTTTGGGTGCCGTACCCCCCAAGACATCACCGGCGACTTGCAGTCCACTGCGTACCGCTTGTTTGCCGATTGCTTTCACCCCACGCGTCACCAAGGGCAGGAACGTTTTGACGATGCTCCCGAGTATGTTCCCCAGTCCATGTCCTCGTTGCATGCGTGCACCACTAAAGACCGGAAGGCCACCGCCGGCCTGTTGGGCATAATAGTCCTTATAGCTGCGTGTATCGCACTCGTAAGGCACCTTCATTATACAAAGTGGGGAGCACGTGCTTGTCGAAAATGAAGTGTCAGCACCACTTTCCCGCGTTCGAATGCCACCGGTCGTCCCGTGTCATCTCTTATATCCACCGTGATCGTGTTGATGGCGGTTTGTCGTACGGGTAGGTAGAGCATGTGGGTGAAACTGTGGGTGACTTGATCTCCATACGTCTTTTTAATGGGCACCACCCGTAACAGAGGTGTGTTGATATCGCCCACGATGTGGTTGTCCACCATGTCCGAGTAGACGTAGAGTCCGTACATACCCGACTTCATATCCATCGGGATCTCGCCTTGGTGGGCGGTGGGATCAGCGAACGTCTGTAGATCGAAACCCAGCATTTGCTGTAGGATAGGACTCAGTACGACACTCGCGTTGGCGGTGACGATAAGCTGTGCCTTGTCGTTGTGTGCGTTGTAATCGAAGTCCACGTGATTCTTGAAGGGATAGGCTTTGATGGGTCTTGAAGTATTCGTGACCTCCCGTAGAGCCTTATAATGCAACAGCCTTGACAGCCCACCCATGAACTCCTTGGGAGTATCGTATTGGCCTTCGGGGAGGGTGAGTCGGGTGTCTTTTCCTTCGTAGGTCACCTCGTACCACATTTCATTGGCTCGCACGTTGTACCACGAGTAAGGGTATTGGATATCCACGAGGCCACATTCCCAGCGGCCAGGTAAATGTAACGGTTGCGGTAACTGGGTCACGTACTTGGCCAAGGTGTTGTCAGGAAACACATCCAGCGAATTGTTACTGGGTAGGGTGAGGTAAAACATGGCGACTGAGCTGTCCTGCTGCTGCTGTTGGTTTTAATAGGTGTTCCAGGCCTTGGGCAGTTGTGTCCGGCGTCGTGTTCGTCGCGGTGACTTGCTACGTGTCACGGCTCTGGAGATGTGGGGTGTCTTGATCAAGGATGGTTTTTTAAAGGTCTGAAAAGAAGGTGCCCGTTGTGGTGGTGGTGTTTTGGGGGTTGACTCCGGTTCCCATTCAAATTCCCAAGAAGGTAGTGGGCCACTCGGCGATTGCTGGGTTCGCTGCATAAAGGCCCAGCGGTGGGGGTTCCCCACCAATTCCTGTGGTACATGCATGTCTTTCAAGCCTTGAGCGAAGACCTCCCATCCTCGAGGATCCGTGTGCAACCTGCGTTTACGCATCAGGTCATTCACTAAATTCGTCATGTGGGTCCCGGGGACCACCTGATTCTGTACCAGTAGTTCGCCTTTATCATTCCAAGTCATGTTAGGATTCTGTTTCATCCGTTGTAATACCAGGCCAGCTTGTTTCTTGAACGATGCAGGTACACTCTTCAGCACTTCCTCTTCCACCCACTGTGGGGCTGTGGGTGGTACCCCTGGTAATGGCGGCTGTTGGAGCCGTGCTGAGGTCGGTGGTGTGTCACGTGGTGGTGGTGGTGGTGCTGGGGTAGAGAAGGTTTTGTTGGCAAGACCACCCATCTTAGGGTGAACGGTCACAGAAAATCCGTTAGGAAAAAGCAATTGCTTATAGGTAGACATTTTTCTGGACCCGACCATGGCTGGGATAACTTTAGTATTCAGATCATAGACGTCGTCTATCCATCTACTAAGGATTCCCCCTTTGGATTTGAGAGAAAAATCCGAGAGCGGGAATTATTCTGGATGCTAGAACTTGGGTCAGTGTTTCCGTTCGGTTTAAATGATAATGTCAGTGGGTTCGGCAATGCTACAAACCGCCGCTCAAATATATCCAACGTTACACAACTATTTAAACCCCATCAACGGAGACAACGCAGCCATGGTTGGCGAAAGTTTAATAGTTCGATGATTCACGATCATATCACTTTAAATTACTTAGTGGGTTTAACTAACGCACCCAATAGTATACATAGCTTACGTACAGTTCTGTATGCGTTACCTCTGAGAGCTTTAAATCAAATAGCCAGAGATATACAACAATCTGCGTCTTCAGGAAATATAATACCATCAAAAATCAGTAAAGTATGTCAAGATATAGCGTATTTTCGGTTGTATCGTCCAGTGAACATAATCGAAACATCTCAAGATCGGCTTTTCTTGAAACTCAACTACTCAGATAAAGGACTGGACATCATTAATTTACCTCGAATCCTGAATGATCCAGAGGTACGCAACGCTGTACCAAACTATTTCAAGTTCACAGACCCTCCTTGCATTTCATATAAGTATACTAAATCTATAGCCACCAAAATATTCAATTACTCCAATGCTGTCAAAGAGTTTGACTGGAACTTTGTCAGGAGGCTATAGTTGTGATTGTGAATTGTCGAACTTTATCTATACACCATGCAGACATATTGTGACTGGTGACCTTGATGTGGTGAGTGATAAGGATCTGAAATTACTCCTGATGAAAGGACCTAAATATAGAGAGCCAAGAAGAATAAATATGAAGGCCGACCAGAAGACAGTCCTGTCTGCATTAGAACAGTACGTTATTGATTGGTCTAAGCGATAAAAAGTTGAACCTACAGTACTCGCTGATTGGCTGGACCTCACCAAGAGCAAGGTCGTTGAAACAATCCGCCATATTGACAGAAGTACTCTTCCCCAAGTAAAACAAATACTGAGAAACCTCAATTCGCAAGAAGTTCTAGCAAATCTCCAGAGTAAATTCGTCATAGTCCCAGCAGACAAAGCTCCGAATAATATAATATTCATATGTAAATATTACTATTACCAGGTGCTGGTTAAAGAATTGAGTGTAGACATATCTTCATCAAATAGTCTACTTACTCCCAAATTGCATTTAATCTGGAAGATTTATTTAACAATCACAAAAAAATTCTCAGGGAAAGAGATATTTGTCTTCCAACCAATCATAACGACATACATAAAATATACTGGACTCCCAAAATGTATAAATCACCATACAAAGCTAGATTCATAGCTGGTTCTAGAAGCTGCACCACCAAGCTTCTTTCAACCCTATTGGCGAGGGCCCTTCAGGAGGTAAAAGCATTTTGGGAAAGGTATTGCGCCACTATTTCTAAGAGCTCTGGCGTTGAATGTATGTGGATATTGAAAAACTCAAAATGTCTTACGGAAGAACTTGATGCTAAAGGTCACATACCGTACAGACATGTATCCACATGGGATTTCTCGACTCTCTATACTACAATCCCTCATCAGGACCTGATTGACCGTATAAGTTCATTAATAGTATCTGTGTTCAAGAAAACTGATCGTAGATATATTAATGTCGGAAGCCATAAAGCATTCTTTAGCTCGACTACATACAAGAGATATCATTCATGGGATGTTTCTTTGTTTATAGAATTGCTTGAATTTCTCATTAAAAATATCTATGTGAAATTTGGCAACACAATATATCAGCAGCATATAGGTATTCCAATGGGTACTAATTGTGCACCCCTGTTGGCTGACCTGTATCTGTTCTCTTATGAATATGACTATATGCAGGCGCTTTCAAAAACCGATGCATTCAAAGCCCGTTCCTTCTCATTCACCAAACGCTATATAGACGATCTTCTCGCTGTGGATAATCGCTATATAAATGACGCAGTGAAGGATATATATCCACCTTCACTGGATTTGAAGGAAACTACAGATAGCCCAACAGGCACATCTTATTTAGATCTCTATCTCTATAAAAATGAAGCGGTCATTCTCTCTCGTCGACTTTATGACAAAAGAGATGATTACAATTTCGACATCGTAAACTATCCCTTTCTGGATAGTAATATTCCAGTGGGACCTGCATATGGCGTATACATATCTCGCTTAGTAGCATTTGCTAGATCCTGTGTTAGATGTGATGATTTTAATCAACGTCACAAAACATTGTTGCAGAAACTTATAAAACAGGGCTATTCCACCAAGCGCCTCCACTCAAAGTTTCTCAAATTTGGCGATACATATCGCACGCTGATAGCAAAATACGAACGTAGCGTGCAAGATCTATGGCGCTACGTTTCGTAACTTGTGTCTAATTCCGCTTAACCCGGGGCTAGGGGCCGTATGAACCCATGTACTTCAATATCCTCATGGTACTGATATGAACAGTCACAATCAAAGCGTGACTGAGATACATCATTCTTTAGATGACGACCTTACAACGAATATTATGGATTAAGAATACTTATCAGCTATACGGATTTGATATTTTTGGAACATCATGATGTCTTGCCGGCATCATTGAAAACTGTTGACCGCTTCTCTCTTGCAGGAAACAAGCCTATGTTTATGTATACTATGATTGTCTTTTTGAATTTGGTGCTAATACTGTTATATGGAATATGGAATAGGTCTTTGGATTATGGACGCGGATATTCTCTAATGGACGACGGCTGGATTATGAATGACGGACTAGACGCTTGTAATTGTATTGGTCCATGAACGTCATGTACCGTTGAAGCGTCTCATTGTACCGTTGTACTTTCTCACTGTCGCTTAACCCCGGTCTCTGTAAGATCTGTTGCATCTCTCCATCGAGGGTGTTTATGGTCTTCACCGTAGGTGGGACAGGGTAGGGAGATTGGAGGTTTTGAAGGAACCGTGGTTCGACGAGGACCATTTTTTTCGTGTGGTTCATTGTCGGCCGAAGAGTCCACCCAATACTGGACCCAACACGGAAGCGGCCAACGGTGCTAAGATGGCCCCGAGAAAGCCGCCTTTCTGTAACACCTTTTTCTTTTGTGTTTGAGAGACTCGCTTCTGTACTAAAGTTCGGAGACCTGTCTTATGCTTGGTTAACTTGGTCTTCTGAGCCGGAGTCAGTGGTACGTTGTCTTTTAACAGGTTGTACCCGATCTCGCACAGACAGCATACAAGGTCAGGGTCCGCACCGCGTACAATGGTTCGGACCAACTCGGGTGGGGCCGTCTTCAATACACGGAGCGTGGGAGCGTGCTTCCGTACTCGCGCAGACATCATGTACAACTAATGGCAGAACCCACAACTCTGCCCTTTTTATCTACCTCAGAGAACAGAGACAAAGTCAACCATGCTATGGTATTCATTCTTTTTATTATCCCCATCATCAAACACACACTCTAGCTGGGGGAGCCACTGTGGGTGTGTTTACATTATTTTTGCACGTACACGTGGTGGGCCTCTCCGGGAAAGATGCCGGTCCGTAGTCGAAGGTGGTCGGGGGTGGCTTGCTTGAGGTCGAAGATCATATACCCGTGCTGAGGGGTTGTGGCATCTTTGAAGGCTTCCAACGCAAACGATGTGCGGCCGGGATACATCTGTCTCGCCAGGTGCAGCAGTTGAGTGGTATCTCTCGGGTTTTTGAAGACCACCAGGTAGTGGGCATTTAAGCTGATGTTACGATGTTCTTTGTTTTTACTGAACAGATTCTGCACAATGTAGATAATGCTGAGCCGTCGATGATGGCTGCCTTTGGTAAAGAGTTGGGTGACCCGCGCATCCGTCTCCGCCATGAGATCATCCAGAACCACCAAGGTGTCGGGTTCCAAATCGGCCAGGTTGGGTAGGCCTTCCACGAATGTGATGTGGGGCATTGCTGCATACGCTTCCTGCCATTCTCCGTAACACCACAAGACTCGGGCAATGGGTGGGGTGATCATGCTGTCGGCGTGTTGAAGGAGCTTCCGGACGAAGTGCGTTTTGCCGGAACCCGTCGGTCCTGCGATGACGCAAATGAAGGGATGCTGCCACCGAGGGTCCATGGTTCGAGGTGTATCCGCTGTCGTGGTAACCCGCTCTTGTAAATTTGATACGAGTGAACTGGAGTGGTGGTGGTGGGTACAACGTCGGTCGTCGTTGTCTGTTCACTACGAGGGATGGTGGTGGTGGGTACAACGTCGGCCGTCGTTGTCTGTTCACTGTGAGGGATGAAATCCGGTGGGTTTTCAGACGTAGTGGGTGAACTTGGTGTAGGTGTGGAGCTTGGTGTGGAGCTCGTTGTGGCTTGTACATGGGGTGTGGTGGTGACTGGGCTCGATACGGGGTTGACTGGTGCTATCTGTGGACTGGTTTCACTGATGGCTGGTGTTCTCAGTTGGTTAAGTAGCGTGCTGACATAGGCTACGTCGTAAAACACACCTCCGTACAACACACTCAACAGGGTTAGTACCATCACCACAAAGCCCACTTGCGCTTTGCGCGTTTTGGGAGACGCTGTGTTCAGAGGCAGCTGCTGTTTGTCCATAGCACCGTGGTCGAACGTGGAATGAAGGATGACGGTAGTGGTGTCTGGCTTTATAGTCGTTTCGCCTGGTTGGCAGCGACCCAGGAATTGAAGGAACTGGGCCAGCCTTGCCATTTGACGAAATGAAACAGTTTACCACGCCGACGTTCCGTTTTCAAAATCTGCTCCACCGTGTAGTAATCTTGCTGTGTTTTTACGTCTCGTAAAACGTCCCTAGCAACGGTTCTCCTTGAAGATCTTCCAGTTCATAGACTCGCTGCTGTCGGGGTAGGCGCCATTTAATCAGGAAGTGCTCATCGTTCCAGTTGGGCAAATAACTTTTTTCTAAATTGACCTTTGACTTTACTGATCCATACAGGGTCCCCGACCTTGTACACCTCCTTCGTCGTTCGCTGGGATTGCCTGGTGACGCCGGACTTGGGCTTCATTGCGTTGGGTCACGGTAATGGGGGCTCTCTCTATACTCCGGTGATAGGCTCGATTGTAACCACTCACAAGTTTCGGGAGAACATCGATGTACCGCCTTGTATTCTTATAGGTGAAATATTTATACATGCTGCCTTTGGTTGTCCTGTTGAACCTTTCTACCACGGAAGCCTTGGTCTCGTTGTACGTATGGAAGAAAAACACCTTCTGGGCTTTCAGAAACTGTTGGAACGGTCTGTTGAGGAATTCCGTGCCTTCGTCGGTTTGCAAATGCAAAGTTTTGCGCCCGGTCTTGAAGATGTCCTTGAGATTCGCCCCCGTTTTCGTCCGGATGGGTACCACCCACGCATACTTCGACAGGATATCGATGCACGTCAAGATATACCGATTCCCATCGTTGTGTTTGGCAAAGGCGCTCATATCGACCAAATCCGCTTGCCACTGGGCATCTAGTCCTCCCACGATGACCCGGTTCCGTAGAAAATGGCGACGGGCAGCTCGATGTAAGGTATAGGTGTCTTTGACTGGTGCTATCTGTGGACTGGTTTCACTGATGGCTGGTGTTCTCAGTTGGTTAAGTAGCGTGCTGACATAGGCTACGTCGTAAAACACACCTCCGTACAACACACTCAACAGGGTTAGCACCATCACCACAAAGCCCACTTGCGCTTTGCGCGTTTTGGGAGACGCTGTGTTCAGAGGCAGCTGCTGTTTGTCCATAGCACCGTGGTCGAACGTGGAATGAAGGATGACGGTAGTGGTGTCTGGCTTTATAGTCGTTTCGCCTGGTTGGCAGCGACCCAGGAATTGAAGGAACTGGGCCAGCCTTGCCATTTGACGAAATGAAACAGTCTACCACGCCGACGTTCCGTTTTCAAAATCTGCTCCACCGTGTAGTAATCTTGCTGTGTTTTTACGTCTCGTAAAACGTCCCTAGCAACGGTTCCCCTTGAAGATCTTCCAGTTCATAGACTCGCTGCTGTCGGGGTAGGCGCCGTTTAATCAGGAAGTGCTCATCGCTCCAGTTGGGCAAATAACTTTTCTCAAATTGACCTTTGACTTTACTGATCCATACAGGGTCCCCGACCTTGTACACCTCCTTCGTCGTTCGCTGGGATTGCCTGGTGACGCCGGACTTGGGCTTCATTGCGTTGGGTCACGGTAATGGGGGCTCTCTCTATACTCCGGTGATAGGCTCGATTGTAACCACTCACAAGTTTCGGGAGAACATCGATGTACCGCCTTGTATTCTTATAGGTGAAATATTTATACATGCGGCCTTTGGGTGTCCTGTTGAACCTTTCCACCACGGAAGCCTTGGTCTCGTTGTACGTATGGAAGAAAAACACCTTCTAGGCTTTCAGAAACTGTTGGAACGGTCTGTTGAGGAATTCCGTGCCTTCGTCGGTTTGCAAATGCAAAGATTTGCGCCCGGTCTTGAAGATGTCCTTGAGATTCGCCCCCGTTTTCGTCCGGATGGGTACCACCCACGCATACTTCGACAGGATATCGATGCACGTCAAGATATACCGATTCCCATCGTTGTGTTTGGCAAAGGCGCTCATATCGACCAAATCCGCTTGCCACTGGGCATCTAGTCCTCCCACGATGACCCGGTTCCGTAGAAAATGGCGACGGGCAGCTCGATGTAAGGTATAGGTGTCTTGTTTTCTTAACCAATCTCGGACTTGGGCACGTTGTATCCCCTGGGGTTTGGCCAATCGATAGAGAGCCGACAATGCACTATAGGCCGCCGGACTGTCGGGACTGTAGTATAAGTTATCCAACACCTTCTCCCAGCTCTTCATGGTGACAATTGATGATGGATCCTGGCTCTATCGTTTATTTATAACGGGTATATCTTGGGCCGGAGTTTCTTTTTGATTTTCTTCGTTGGCTTCCACAATGTCCATGGTAAATGACCAGTCCAACTCGTCTGATGACCGCTTGATAAGCACTTGATCCACATCTACCACGGCATCTTCCAATGCAGACCATAGCTCAGGATGAAGGGTAAAATGGACTGTACCCCCATCTAGCCGGGCCAATTGAGCAAAGAAGGGACCACGTCGGATGTACACATCGTGCCACAAGTGAATGAGGTCGCCGTCCAGTTCACCAGACAACACCCGTTTGAATTTGGTCCAGCCCTCTCGGGACAGACGAATGTGAGCCGGGCACGGTTGTGTAGGGTCCGCATCACAGATGTCTCCCACCTCCTCCATGATATCGACCGTATCCGCATAAACGTGCAGGAAGACCTCGGGGGTCAAGCTGAGATACGCCAGTAATATATGCTCCGTCATGGTCAGTACGTGAATGGTACCAGATTTGACTGTCTCTCGTATTTATAGGGAGAACCCCATGAGATCAAAGGATCGGGTGGTCATGTCACCGGGCTGACTGAGTCTAGCCGGGTAATCAATGGCATCGTCGTCTGGTTCATGGCTAGACATTTGTTCATTGGGTTCGGCCGCCGCTTCTCCCAGGGCACGAGCCCACTCCAACTCGTCTGATGACCGCTCGTACGGTGTAAACAGCTGGTCCACGATAGGCACCACTTTCTCGAAGGCTGTCCACAGATCGGGGTCTAGGGTGAAGCCTCGCGTAGGGTTTTGGTAGCGGCCCAGGCGTGGGAAGAAGGGTCCACGGTATACGTAGATGGCATTGTCTATGTGGATGAGGTGTCCGTCGAGCTCGCCGCTCAACACCCGTTTAAATTTGGTCCAGCCGTCACGGTGTAGCCTAACCGTATTCGATACGGTCTCAGCGGGCGACCAGCAAACATCTCCACGGTCTTCCACGAGAGTGACTTTATCTTCACAGACGTGTAACCCCACCCGGGGTGTAAGGGGAAGGATGGCTCGTAAAACTGGTGACATGGTTGACCCAATGACGATCGTTGAATGACGCACACTGTGTCTGACCCTCGTATTTATAGTCAGGTCCTACTGTCAATGCCACAGCGCCAGGGTCAATAGGGCACAGACCATGACTAGGCCAACCAGCCGTCGCTGGTTCCGGCGTGAGCGCTCTTGATCCATAGCCCGAGCATCAAGGATGGCTGTCATAGTCCAGTAGTGGTGAGTGATGGCACATCTCTCCATCGAGTGCACTCTGTCGAGGACCGCTTCTGTGAACTCTTTCAGGATCTGGCGTCGCTCCTCGTTGTCGTCGCCATCTGCAAACAGGGACCGGACCGTACCACTGCTCGGTAACCCGTGAGTGAATTAACCACGGTTGCATGCTGTAAAATGCGAGTCGCATAGGGATGGGTGTCCGTCATGGCTCTGCAACTGTAGAAATGGAGGTGTAGGATCCAGAGAGACGTGTTTTATAGACCATGTCACACATGCGCGCCTAGACGTCGGGTGTAGTCCGTGATGCGGATTATTCTGATGGGTTAGTCCAAAAAAGAGAGCAACAACAACACAGATTATAGATCAATCCTTTTATTATGCGTGAATCGGGCGTAACCTGTGAACATCATAGGAATGCATGGAATAACCTGTCTGTGGGGTTTTTCCACAATGTCGTTCACCTTCGTGTCTTTTCGGGTACGTCTGTGTCTTTTCGGTAAAGTCCTTGTCTTTTCGGTAAAGTCCGTGTCTTTTCGGTAACGTCCGTGTCTTTTCGGTAACGTCCGTCATCCGGGTATATATGAGGGTATTGAGGGGGGCGACTGTATGTGACGTGCTGTATGTGTTTTTCTCGGCGACGTCCGTGTCTATGATCCGGGTACATCACGCCTGCGCCTGCATTGGGGTATGTATGAGGGTCTTCATGCGCGCGCGCGCATACGACACCATAGGACCATTAGGGGCTCACCTAGACCCCAAAACGTTCACCCCGTATGGACCTATACCTCCATAGCCATGCAGTATAGGCCTATGGGCCTACCCAGGCCTCGGTGAACTTTTTCCAAAAATTTCACCGTTTCGCTTCGAAACCCTTCCCATCGTGTTCTAAATAACGAGACGTGAAAAACAAGACCAAACAACCCATATCACAATTAACGTGTGTGACTTTCCCAGGTTGGACCTATACCCCATAGCCAGTATGGGACTATATGGGCTATATGGTACTTTTCCAAAAATTTCACCGTTGCGCTCCGAGACCCTTCCCATCGTGTTCTAAATGACGAGACGTGAAAAACAAATCCAAGCAACCCATATCACAATAAACGTGAGTGAACTTCCCAGGTTGGACCTATACCCCCCATGGCCAGCCTATGGGCCTATATACAGACCTCGGTGACTTTTCCCAAAAATTTCACCGATTCGCTCCGGGACCCCTCCCATTGTATTTTTCTCGGCCAGACGAGAAAAACGAGACCCCACAACCCATAGTAACACCCAAAAAAAAAATTGACCATCCCCATACCCCATACAGGCATTTTCCCTTATATTGTATAATACAGACCCCTATTGTAGGGGTAAAGTCCGTGTTCCGCTTTTTATAGTTTCGGGAAAAAATCCTAATTTTACATGCACCCACCCCATTGACTTGATAGGCAGGCCCCGATAAGCCCGGGGACCGATATTAGCCCTTTTGGCTAGAGTTGATAGGGGTTTTCCCCTATTTTAGGGGTAAAGTCCGTGTTCCGCTTTTTATATTTTCGGGGACAAATCCTAATTTTACATGCACCCACCCCATTGACTTGATAGGCAGGCCCCGATAAGCCCGGGGCACGATATTAGCCCTTTTGGCTAGAGTTGATAGGCGTTTCGCCTAGTTTAGGGGTAAAGTCCGTGTTCCGCTTTTTATAGTTTCGGGGACAAATCCTAATTTTACATGCACCCACCCCATTGACTTGATAGGCAGGCCCCGATAAGCCCGGAGACCGATATTAGCCCTTTTGGCTAGGGTTGATAAGTGTTTTCCCCTATTTTAGGGGTAAAGTCCGTGTTCCGCTTTTTATAGTTTCGGGAAAAAATCCTAATTTTACATACACCCACCCATGACTGGATGCCCCTTCACGAATGCTTCACTTTGATACCTCACTCGACCCAATCGGACCATGCAGCGTATTTGAAGTCTGGGGACTACTTTTTCTCCGCGGAAGCTTTTTCCCGCGACCGCATCACCACCAGACCGCATCACCGCGGAAGAATACATGTTCGGTCACCTCCGTGTACGACATTGTGGAAAAAAACCCACAGACAAGTCAGTACATCTCCTATCATGTTCCCACGGACCTCACCGAAAAGACACGGACCTGACCGAAGAAACACGGAGGTGAACGACATTGTGGGAAAAACCCCAGTACATGTTCCGCTCACCAAAAAGACACGGAGATGAACGACATTGAGTCCCCACAGACAGGTCAGTACATATCCTATCATGTTCACAGGTCACGCCCCATTCACCCAGACCGGAAGTGACGTCATACGGCAAGGTCACGCTCCATTCACCCAGACCGGAAGTGACGTCATACGGGACTGGTGGCACCCCCTGGCGGAAAAAGGGGACCAAGAGTTACCTCGCTGGAAAACTTACCTCGAAAAGGGTTCTATATACTACTTACGTTTCGGGGACAAATTCCGTTTAACCCGGGGCTAGGGGCCGTATGAACCCATGTACTTCAAGATCCTCAGGGTGCTCATATGAACAGTCACAATCAAAGCGTGGCTGAGATACATCATTCTCTAGATGACGACTTTACAACGATTATTATGCATTAAGAATACTGATCAACGATACGGATTATATATTTTTGGAACATCATGATGTCTTGTCGGCATCATTGAAAACTGTTGACCGTTTCTCTCTTGCAGGAAACTAGCCTATGTTTATGTATACTATGTCTTTTTGAATTTGGCGCTAATACTGTTATATGGAATATGGAATAGGTCTTTGGATTATGGACGCGGATGTTCTTTGATGGACGGCGGTTGAATTATAAATCGCACTAGGTCACGTCAGGCTCCACGTCAATGGAACGAAAGACGTGGGTCCTGCGACCGCGTAGCATTATATCGTGATGTCATGCCATGTCATAGTTCGTCGACACGTCATATTGTTGATGCAGCAAGTTGCCACGGAGGAGCTGTACCGTAATATAGAAATCTTCATCGCGGGAGGTGTGAATCGATGGGCGAGCCGCACATGTCGGAATCGGGTTCAAAGTAACTAGTCCCTGGTATATTTTATCTCTTGTCCTGGGAATACATTCAGATACATGTCTGCGGGTGTGCTTCGGTTTCGGGTTCTATTATATATTATCCTGTTTACACGGTAAGATTTGTGTAGGTACTATATACGTATCTTTCTCGCAATTCTATAGATTTTGAGTGCTCAATGAGGTATCGAATCTTTTTCAGTTGATTGGTAAACGTTTTGATTATGAGAGCAAAGAGTTAAAGACAGCGGTGAAGATGTCTTATGGAATCAACGAGCTGGGTACGCCTGGTGTCGACGCCCTTATGACCATGTTGCCATTTCTGCGTTTCTTTAACATCGGTTACTGGGCAATATACCGGAAATACATGGACAGCATACAAGAATACCTCAAGTATTACTACCACGCACAGAAGGTGATTATTGCATTGTTATGTCTTTGTCACACCGAATTACTTGGGGAGCTAGGCTTTAACCCGAGTGACACTCAATAGAATCAATTTAAACTCCAATTTCAAAAACACAGTTCCAACTTCAACATTTAAGTCCGATAAATCCAGATGTGTGATCATTTGCAACATATATATACTAAATGGGCTATCCTCTCTCGGCATGTGGTCTCCACATTGCAGATTCAGTGTACAAAACTATCTGGTCAAGTAATTATGGTGGCGATCTCAACAGCGCGGAAAATTTGAAGTTGGCGGTCAAAGCCCGTCTGAATCTACTCACAGAAGTCCAATTGTGTCATCCAACATACAATAAAGCATATATATGACATTCAACAGCTACGTGTAATTCTTTGATTGAAGCGGCTCAGTTTGTCACATGACCACAGCTTATGTTGTCAGATGTGGCGGCTGGGTGTGTGCACATCATCCAGTCATCCAAAGCATTAATATTTAAAGCCAATTTTCCCCCTTTTTATTCAATATCTTGTCAAGTTAAAATTTGAAGAACTTGTGGCACATCATTCTGTCAGGTTAATTTGACTGACCTCAGTCGTTGTACTCTGGGTCAATATTGTCTAAAAAAGAACAGGAAAAACCGAGAATAATTTTCTAGTATTTTTTTATTATAAAACTCGCGGTTGGTTAATATTTAAGAAATAAATGTTAGCTTTCCATCCTTTAACTGCTCAGATGGTAAAACGGAATTGCCTATTGTTTTGGGACGAAGTCACAAGCCTAAAACGTAAAAGCAATCCCGTTTTACCATCCATTATGTTAGCAGCTAGAGGACGGAAAAATATTATTATTGCTAAATTAAGGAATAAATATGACCATCGTTCTCATCTGAAATTCAAATACCCCTGACAACAAACTCTGATAGACCCGTCCCGATTCCGTGGTCTGGTGTTCCACTGGGGCCTGTCTATTCTCTCGGGCGAGGGGAGTAATAAAGCTCAGAGAACGATATTCCGGTATTTCAGTGCAGAGACAATGTTTTTATGGCGTTCTATTTGGGCCAAGGTCGCGGCGAGTGGCGGCTTTTAGAAACTCGCCACTCGCCACGCGCCGTGGACCTCTCCGGCGCGCGGCGACTGTCGACTTTCTCCTATCTCTTACCTGCATAAAAAACTCGCCAGTCGCCACGCGCCGTAAAACGCGACGAGTTTGGGCCGATCAGTTAACCTGGAAAAACTCGCCGCGCGCCACTCGCCAGACGAACCACGGCGCGCGGCGTCTGGCGACTTTTTTTTTTTTTTCATATATTCCGAGTTTATTCAAATATAATATGCACTGTACAAAAATATAGGTACAACATAGGAAAACAGGCAATCAACATTCGTATTAAGTCATCAGTGTATGGAAGTATTACATCCGTGGTTGTTTAAAAAGTTCTACCCATTTACCCCACATGTCATCCAATTGCTGTCTATTTTTAAAGAATACAGTTTTTTTCTATCGTGTAATAATACTCTAAATCTTTATAAAACAGACGTATATTTGGGATTATTCCCTGGCATCTACTACGATATAAGTAAAATTTTGCCAATAATATAACCATGTTACATTGGCTACTGTGTCCCAACAAACCAAATATAATATTCTCTAAGGACATAGATATTCTATATCCAAAAACCGTTTCTATTTTATCATTCAGCAATTGCCAGAATAGTTGAGACTGTTGACAATCCCAGAACAGATGTACTATTGTCTCCTTATAAAGTTTACAAAAAGTGCACAAATCATTTTCACTAATATTAATTTTGCGTAAATAAGAATTTGTTGCAATAATCTTATGATTAATTCGAAATTGAAACCATCGTTATTTTGTATCCTTCATAATGCAGACTGGCGACTTTTGATTGTAGAGAAACTCGTCACGCGCCGTGGAACTCTCCGGCGCGCGGCGACTGGCGACTTTTTCCTATCTCTTAACCTGCAAAAACTCACCAGTCGCCACGGCGTGGCAATCGTAGTAAATTGATGAATGAACCACGCGCAGAAATCCATTTGCGTACACTTCGCCATCCATAAGATGGCTTGCGAATCGTGTGTCTCCATTATCGCGGAGCGATATCCGGTACTTTACCGTATTCTGTTCGGCCTTCAGCCGGCGGGGAATAGACTCGAGAAATCTGATAAATTAGAGGTTTTCATACCACTACGAAAACAGATATTGTCTGAGCTTACAAAAGATATAGGTATGAATAACTTTCGTATCATCCAAGAGGTGTTGTAGATCTGTAATTTTGAACAAGTAGGGCTGCACATGACTCGAAAATGGCGGGTTGCGTTGGGGTTACGTCGGTAGAATTTAGCTGATTGGCTGACGAAGTCACGTGGTATTGATTTCAGGAAATTACCTCTTGCAGTTGCTGAAAGTAGGCTGTAAATGGATACACACGATCCCAGGGTCAGTCTTACCGCGTATAGATGACCCAAATGGTTACAGGTTGTCAGAAATCGCAACATGGCAGCGACGAAAGCTGTCACTCAAGATAGCTTTCACTCGGACCGCTATTCAATCTTTTAGCTAAGTTGTCTTGATGTATAGGGGTCTAGATTGCTTGGCAACTGGACAGAAAATTTCAGGGAGTGTATATCTTATCTCGTGCAATAGAAAATCCTCCAGAATTTTAGAATCCATCAGAATCAATCGCTAGTGCTATTGTGTCGGCTGTAAACTCACGCGCTGCTTGAGGGCGGAGTCAGCAAAACTGTGATGGCAATTCATTCGAGGACGTTCGCATCAACGCCGTACTCGGTGCGGGATAATAATTGGGATCAGGTATGAATGATTCTTCATCACACATACGATCGCGTCCATACGAAGCCTGTAAGTTTTAAAACGAGAGTAAAACATTTTCTCTGCACTGAAATACAGGAATATCGTTCCCTGAGCTTTATCCCCCCCACACACACATCTCTCACCAGAGAGAATAGAGCGGCCCCAGTAGAACACCAGATCAAATGATCTGGACGGGTCTATCAGCGTTTGTTGTCAAGGGTAATTGAATTTTAAATGGGTATGATGGCCACATTTATTATTTAATTTAGCATTAATAACATTTGTTAATGATGCTTTAGAGCAGGCTTCGGCTTCGTCCTAAAACAATAGGCAATTCCGTTGTACCATCCATTATCTGAGCAGTTAGAGAACGGAAACATTTATTTCTTACCAGGTCGGGGAAAAGTGCCTCTCCAATTTTGGAGGTAAAAAAGGTCGTTTATCTTGAATAACTATCCTATAACTATACTGACTAAAAATATGAACAAAATAACATTTTTTTCTAAATGGCGCATACAATGATATTTTCACATTGGTTTACGTGCTTTGAAGAAATTGTTGCCTACTTCAGGAGATAGAAAGCGGTCTGTTGTTTTTTTCAAATTGTCATTTTAACACGTTCGAACAAGTTTACTATAAATCCTATCAATGGCAAAATGTTTTAACATATGTAACTATATATCAATTTATGCACCATTTAGAAAAAAATGCTATTTTGTTCATATTTTCTGAGGTATTCAAGAAAAACGACCTTTTTTACCTCCAAAATCCGTCGGTCACTCGGGGTCTGATCGATGTCCTGCTGAAGACGCAACAGGAACTGAAGGGAAAGGGAGATAACTGCCCAATTATGGACAAAAATATCACATCAACTATGAAGGACACCATCGAAGCAGGTTGGTAACAGCGGATTCGGCCAATATTTATTCATCATACGTCTTCATTATCAATTCTATTGTCCATTGGTTAAATCGTTTGATGAAGATGTAACGGTTACAGGGGGCCCATTTGCAGAGTAACTTTTGCAGAGTGGATTGGTGGCTGAAATTGAGAGATCACATCTGTTTTGTATTAAGGCTTCTGACCTTGGAGTCATGTTTGTCCGGACTGTCATGTTTGCTCTGGCTGATCGAGTGCGTCTTGCAAAATGTATTGGCAGTCAATCACCAAATGACGGAGAGTGACGTGTACTACTCTCTACCTGCTAAAACGTAGAAAAGAAAGTGTTCCCGCCAAACCGACGCAGTTGGATAGGTATCTCGAGGTAAGCGGATCGTCTGCCTTGAGCAATAAAACAAATTGCTTGGATACATTTGTATGTACCTATTGGGGTCCATAACTGGAGACAGGGCTATTGGGGTCCATAACTGGAGACAGGGATACTTTACACTCTGATGTAGCACTGCCTTAGATATACATCGCTTTCCTGTATACTTGGTTGCAACTTGGGCATCTTTGCTGCCTTTGTGAAGGCCGCGTATTTTCTATGATAGTGTTAGGGTCGACGTAGATATACAATGTGGGCTTGGACAGCTGAGCTTTCATGCATTGACCTAACAGCAGAAAGGCGCGTGCTACGCCGATGAGGTGAGGGTCTACCAGAACTGGGACAGATGGCAGAGATGGGCTCCGATATGAGCTAACGGTTATGAGCTGAAGGTACTTTACCCCATAATTAGTTCTTCGATGAGAAGACCTACGTTTCAAGGCCTGACAATGTCATCCTAAGACCTTATATGGGGCAGTAGTCGTGGAGGCTAAAGCCTTCCAATACGCTCAATACCGACGCTCAGAGCCTACATCTAAGACGGCGGCGGGGAAAGATGTTCCCCCAGGTCCCGAGAAAGAAGAAGCCGAGGAAGTCGTTTACCAACCGAAATCAACACTATCATAGAAGAGAGTATGTGAAACTTCCGGTCGACCGCTCCCATCTGGCCTGCCCGAAGCGATCGCCTTCCCAGCCGAGATGACGTGCGCCAGGTCTCGAAAGTCAGTCTCTGTCTCAGCAGGTCGTGATCAGGTCGCTAGAGCAGCTAAATCATGCCGTCAAGCCTACCGCTAAAGATTCCTTACAAACGAACTTGAGGGTGGCCGAGGGCAATTATATGCCCCTTCTAGGAGAGTCAACCTTCAAGATATCCATTCCAGGGACAACGTTGAAACAGTCGATGGTAGTCAGAGATTTGTCCTTTAACGCTATCTTGGGGTATGACTTCATATATGCGAAGAAAGACTGAAATGTTTTACGTTTCGTAACTTGTGCTTAACCTGGGGCTAGGGGCCGCATGAACCCATGTACTTCAAGATCCTCATGGCACTCATATGAACAGTCACAATCAAAGCGTGACTGAGATACATCATTCTTTAGATAACTTTACAACGAATATTATGAATTTAGAATACTGATCAGCGATACGGATTTGATATTTTTGGAACATCATGTCTTGTAGGCATCATTGAAAACTGTTGACCGCTTCTCTCTCGCAGGAAACAAGCCTATGTTTATATATGCTATGATTGTCTTTTTGAATTTGATGCTAATACTGTTATATGGAATATGGAATAGGTCTTTGGATTATGGACGCGGATATTCTCTAATGGACGACGGCTGAATTATGAATGACGGACCAGACGCTTGTAATTCCTCGCCCGACACAGCTGTGTGATATACGATGAGCGCCACCGAATCAAGCTAGGCGGCAAGTACATCTAGTGCGATGTGATGGGCACATTTGCCTGCCAATGTGTATTCTTTGCCGAGACCTGACTATTCATTCCAGAACGCAGATGCTTGCCCGGAAGGTCGGACTAGTAGAGGGAGATTTCACGTTCACAGAGAAGACAGGCCTAGTCCTAGAAAGGACACCGTCACAGGTTACACCAGAAGGTAGCGTGTCAATTAGGATGATTAACCCATCGAACGAGTCTGAGCTGCTACTCATTTCGGCGGTCTGTCATCTCTTGGTGACCACGCAGAAGATATCAGTCAGCTTTTAGTCGATGCCGGCGACCTTTCCAAAACATCTAGGCCCAATGCTAGGGAAGTCCAAAGAAAGTCACAACCGTTCACAGATGAGAGAAGTCGAGCGGTAACTGAAGCGACATGCTGACCCATTTGCGAAAGAGAACGTCGAAAATGGTTCGTACAAACAGACGACCACCTCTTCATGCCAGAGAAAAAAGTCTTCCTTCGCATGCTGTGTCTTGGTGTGGTTGAACCTCTAGACGGACCGTGTTCGGCCCCTGTTCTAGTCAAGAGAAAGGACGATGAATCCGGCTACTGCGTCGAACACGGAGTCATAATCAACGTTACAGAGAAGGACGCCTATCTTTTCCCGAGGAACGATCACAGCCTTGACACATTGAACGGTGTGCAATGGTGGTCAACTCTCGACTTCATTTCCGGTTATTAGCAGCTTGAGCTGGCACTAGAGGACAGTTGTAATTCGCATTGCGGTGGCCTAATGGTTAGAGCGTCGGTCTCGTAAGCGGTAGATACTGGGTTCAATCCCAGGCCGGGTGATGCCAAAGACTTGAAAAAAATGGAACTTGTTGCTTCCTCGCTTACGCTCAGTATTAAGAGTATAGAACAAGGACTGGTTCACTCGGAATCGGTATAATGTGACTGAGTGGGTCTCATGTCTGCCTACGGTATGATATTTCAGTGGAACAGCACTATAAAAATGGCAGCATAAGATCTGCCCTGTTACAAGAAGGTACCCCGCCCCTCCCCCTCTCCTCCCCTCCCTTCCCCGTCGTGATATAGCTGAAAAGAGCATGTGCCTATAACAGATGCGTCATACCAGTGAAGCCCAGTCGAGAAGATTAGGATGTCCAAATGGGTGGACAGTTCATGGACTCGCTCCAAAGACACACCGGAAGTACGGGGCCAGCAAATAATCGCAACCGGCATCATTCTATTAACAGGAATCAGTCAACCAGGCCGCTCCTTACGAGCCGCTGATATTAACTGTTTCTCTATTATTCGTCTATGATAATTGTAAACATAAAATTCGTATCTGTATTATTAAGTAATTGATCTTAACCTCGCGCACGACGGCATACGTTGCACACGATTCGGTTAATCAGATTTGAGTAGTACTGGTCATTATGGAAAAGAAAAAGCGACATTGAAGGGCTATGCGTTGATGGATAGTCGTGAATGTAGCCACGTCAGATGTCACGTTACATCCGAAAACACATATATACGCTGTATGGCATTGAATTCGTTCATTCGTTTCATTGCAGGATGTAGCGTCCCCACGGACTGCACAATGAACCGGGTTTATGCGAGTAATTTTGCCAAATTTAAATGTCGACATTTCTAATTTTCTTGTCAGTACAATACAAGTTACACCATAAAGATGGATAATCAGCACTTTGTTTGAATATAATAAACAGATATCTGACTAATGTCGTCATCTCGTCGATTAACCATATACAAATACACTTATGTGACGGCGATGAGGGAATCGGTCAGGTAAGATTTGCATTGCTAAAAGATCAGAACAGAATTACATCATCTTGGTCTACTTGTCAAATTTGCTCCCCAGTGCACTATATACCGTTTTTTAGTATGGATGCGCATGTTTTGGCCTTTCATCGAGCTTATCTCTCCATTGACATCTCATTATTTATTATACTGGTTACCAACACCCGAAATAAGTAACTGAGTTCACTCTAGTTTTCACTCTAGCTGGCGTCACACTCAGCCGTATTCAGTTTGAAAATACATATAAACAACAAATCCATCTGTACGTCATTCAGAATGATCCTTCATTCATTTCCTGTAAATATATTATGAATGTTGATATTTTACTAAACAACTGGCATCACTCGGTGTGTTTGCATTTGACCAAAAGCGAATTGTGGCAGCTTATACGTTGATGTCAGAAATAGGCAAATGCATACATTTCGAATAAGCTGTTTGATCATGTAGTTGTATATTAGAACATGGTTTGATCGACTGTGCAAGGAATCTAATTGAGGGTACATCCTTCAAGTTTCAGCATTGGACCACAACAGTTCATCCCTGTGCTTCGGGAAGAACCTCTGACGTTTTCACTGAAACCCTTTCCCTCAGACATTGAACAAAGTCTGAAGAAGAAAGAGGATCCATCGCCCTCCCAAAGACGAAGAATGGTTGACAGTATGTTCGAGGCGATGATCTCATTTACGATGTAAGCAAGCTCAATCCAGTATCTCACCCATTCTCTTGATGTTTATGGAATACGGGAAGTTTGGCTATTCATGTATTGGATAGGCAGCTGAAACACCGGATTCCACGTATACCGGTCAACAGAAATGACATCAAACACGGCGTTCGTCGGCAATTGTATGTACTCCCGCCCTGATAGTATAATTACCCTTATGAATGCTCATATCTTTTACAGCGATTCTGAATCAGTAGATTGTAACATAGATTATTTCACCAACATTATGGACAGCTTCAACTTGGTAGATGTTAGTACAGCCTGCACAATATACGAGAAATAGGAGGTAGTTCATCATATAATGAATGTATGTTTCCATCTATTTGTAGATATCCTTCACACAGATTCTACGTCCTTGTCGCTTCAACACTGATTGGGAAATATGCTCATTTGCGCGACACTTTAGGATCTGGCTATGTAAGTAATCTATCTTTTATGTATGGGAATGTTGATACATTTATTTCTATTTTTGGCTGATAAGCTGCATTCAACTGTATTTGATGATGATCAGAGAAATAGTCCGTGAGCTCCTAGGGCTCACCTTGCATCCCCCCCACTACAGACCGAAACTATGTTTTTATGTGCTTTAGGACATGTCAAATAAGAAACAATTTGTTAACAGTCGATAAATTGGGACTCACTACCCTTTTATTCACTTTGAAATTACTCCTGTGTTAATAAGTACAATTTTTGTGACAATAGGGGGTAGGGTTACAAGAATAGTCTTATCTTCCATAATTATTATCCGATCTTTATAATGTTGGCCACATATTATTCAGCATTGATTGCTGCATCGAATATTTACAAGATAATATCACTATTTGTTGGGTATGACGTCACACAGGGCCATACATACAAAAGTAGTAGTAGCGAAAGCGGGCGTTTTGGGGTGCGTGAGGGTGTGCTTGAGCGACGAGGGACCATTCTTGGTTCGATGTGAGGTGTCAAAGTGAAGCCCTCGGTATGTAGACCACGGCTTGAGGGATCTTCACATGATCTGTGACGCCATTGGTGACGTCATCAGTAGGAGTAGTAGACAAAGTAGGCATTTTGAGGGTGCGAAGGAAGGTTTTTGGGGTAGAGATGGACCATCTGATGCGACTTCCAACAAAAACCATACCATTCGTCATCTACATGCAGAGAGTTAAAAGATGACACCCCACACGGTCCATTTAGACCACGGATGGTCCATCTCTGCCCCAAAAACCTTCCTTCAAGCCCTCAAGATGCCTACTTTGGCTACTACTCCTACTGATGACGTCAACATCGACGTCACAGATCATGTGGAGATCCCTCAAGTCGTGGTCTACATACCGAGGGCTTCACTTTGACACCTCACACGACGCATTCGAGCCAAGAATGGTCCCTCATCGCTCAAGCACACCCTCACCACCCCAAAACGCCCGCTTTCGCTACTACTCCTACTTTTGTATGTATGGTCCCTGTGTGACGTCATACCCAACAAATAGTGATATTATCTTGTAAATATTCGATGCAGCAATCAATGCTGAATTATATGTGGCCAACATTATAAAGATTGGATAATAATTATGGAAGATAAGACTATTCTTGTAACCCTACCCCCTATTGTCACAAAAATTGTACTTATTAACACAGGAGTAATTTCAAAGTGAATAAAAGGGTAGTGAGCCCCAGTTTATCGACTGTTAACAAATTGTTTCTTATTTGACATGTCCTAAAGCACATAAAAAACATAGTTTCGGTCTGTAGTGGGGGGATGCAAGGTGAGCCCTAGTAGCTCACGGACTAAAAGTTTTGAAAACAAGTTTTTCTCACACATACAAAATGGCGCATCTACACAATCTGTTTATTACACAAATTGTGTACTTCCGGCTGAATGGTGTAGATATGTAATTTTGTTACAGTGGTGTAAACAGTGTACTTTTAGAAAACAGTTGTTTTAGAGAGTATAATTAATGACTATAATGATTTGTTGTTTATTACATTCTATAGGACTCCCGGACTTCCTTGTTGAGGACCAAGTTCAAAAACTCCAGACGGAAGATAGATGGTAGCGTGGAAGAGGTCCGGGCGAGACGAGAAATTAATGGCAGAAAGGGAAAAAGAACGTCCCTTGACCAGGCTTCAACACCGTCAGTAGTGTTATAAAGACGGTAAAGGTCTCATTGACCTCAAAAATTTGCATATGACCTCTGTGACGTCACAGCGACAGCCAATCAGCAGCGAGTATTTTGACAAAACTACCCCAACACAGAAAAGTTCCAATTTAGGGGGAGGTAACTCTTGATGCACTTTTGTGGTTTTTGTCAAAATGCCGGATTATCTTCCCTGATTCGAACATTGGCATATTAAATCTATACGAGAAAATGCCTGTATGGGGTATGGATGATCCGATGGGGTCGTATGAGGTATCAAAGTGAAGCTTATGTAAGGGAGCATCTGAGGGGCTGGGTGTGGGGTTGAAATAGCGTCATTCTGCGCATGCGCGGTGGACCAAGGGTATGGAAATAAACGTTTTGGAGCTAGGAGAGCCCGTAATGGTCCGATGGGGTTGAGTGAGGTATCAATGTGAAGGATTCGTGAAGGGGCATCTGGTGGGCTGGGTGCTGGGTTGAAATAGCGTCATTCTGCGCATGCGCGATCGCCAAAGGGTATGGAAATAGACGTTTTGGCGCTAGGGAAGCCCCTAGTGGGCCGATTGGGTCGAGTGAGGTATCCATGTGAAGCACACATGAGGGGGCATCTGACTGGTCTAGTGGTTTGGGCGTTGTCACCAGTCTGCGCATGCGGAAACAGGGAATTGTGGGAAAAGGCTATGGAAATACACGTTTTGCGATCTAGGGGAGCCCCTAGTGGGCTGATTGGGTCGAGTGAGGTATCACTGTGAAGCACACATGAGGGGGCATCTGACTGGACTAGTGGTTCGGGTATTCTCACCAGTCTGCGCATGCGCAAACAGGGAATTGTGGGAAAAGGCTATGGAAATACCCGTTTTGGGATCTAGGGGAGCCCCTAGTGGGCCGATTGGGTCGAGTGAGGTATTAATGTGAAGCACACATGAGGGGGCATCTGACTGGACTAGGGGTTCGGGCGTTGTCACCATTCTGCGCATGCGCAAATAGGGAATTGTGGGAAAAGGCTATGGAAATACACGTTTTGGGCTCTAGGGGAGCCCCTAATGGGCCGATGGAGTCGTATGAGGTATCCATGTGAAGCACACATGAGGGGGCATCTGCCTGTACTAGTGGCTTGGGCGTGGTCACCAGTCTGCGCATGCGCAGACAGGGAATTCTGGGAAAAGGGTATGGAAATAGGCGTTTTGGGATCTAGGGCAGCCCCTAGTGGGCCGATTGGGTCGAGTGAGGTATCAATGTGTAGCACACATGAGGGGGCATCCACCTGGGCTAGTGGCTCGAGCGTTTTCACCATTCTGCGCATGCGCAGACAGGGAATTGTCGGAAAAGGGTATGGACATAGACGTTTTGGGGTTTAGGTGGGCCACTAGTCGTCCAATGGAGTCGTATGAGGTATCCTTGTGAAGCCTATGTGGAGGAGCATCTGCCTGGATTAGTATCACGTGGAACTGATGTCATTCTGCGCATGCGCAGTAGACCAAGCGTATGGAAATACACGTTTTGGGGTCTAGGTGGGCCACCATTGGGTCAATGGAGTTGAGTGAGGTATCAATGTAAAGCACACATGAGGGAGCATCTACCTGGACTAGTGTGCCGTCCGTGTTGAATATTCTGCGCATGCGCAGACAGAGAATTGTGGGAAAAGGGTATGGAAATAGACGTTTTGGGAGCTAGGGGAGCCCCTAATGGGCCGATGGAGTCGTATGAGGTATCAATGTGAAGCACACGTGAGGGGACATTTTACTGGACTAGCGGTTCGCGCGTTGTCACATTCTGCGCATGCGCAGACAGGGAATTGTGAGCAACGCCCGCCAACGCCAAGCTCAACGCTTCAACGCCCTGGTGAATTAGCCCAAAAGCTCCGATTTTTATGGAATTGTCACTAATTCATTGGAAATGCAGTGACACCCGTCAGCGTTCGTCGGTACGCCCTAACATAACGCCTTGACGCCATGATGTAGATAGATGAGAACAACAACAACAACAACAACAAGGATGAGAGAACAACAACAACAACAAGTTTTTTCATATAGTTTATTTTCCCCTCCATCATAACATATCCACGCTGGGGGAGCCGCGTTGGGTTTGTTTACAATTCAAGAAGTCTTTTCTCACTCACTCACTCACTCACTCACTCACTCACGCACTCACGCACGCTCACTCACTCACTCACTCACTCACTCACTCACTCACTCACTCACTCACTCACTCACTCACTCACTCACGCACTCACTCACGCACACTCACTCACGCACACTCACTCACTCACTCACTCACTCACTCACTCACTCACTCACTCACTCACTGACTCTTACTCACTCAGTCACTCACTCAGTCACTCACTCACTCACTCACTCACTCACTCACTCACTCACTCACCGTCGTTAGTGCGTCCATGCGTTAAGACGAGCGTTGGGGACGCCTCACTCACTCACTCACTCACTCACTCACTCATGCACTCACTCACTCACTGACTCACTCACACTCACTCACTCACTCTCTCACTCACTCACCGTCGTCAGTGCGTCCATGCGTTAAGACGGGCGTTGGGGACGCCTCACTTACTCACTCACTCACTCACTCTCACTCCCACTCTCACTCTCACTCTCACTTACTCACTCACTCACTCACTCACCACTCACTCACTCACACTCACATGTGTGGGGCGCGCCCCCAGCCAATCAGAAGCGAGTATTTTGACTCGGTGCATTATAGGACATATCCAAGATGGCGGCGTCTGCCTTCTGGTTCAAGATGGCGGCACGTCCGGTGTCGAAAACTGACCATTTTGTCGGAATGCGGTCATCTGTATTTTGACTCGGTGCATTATAGGACATATCCAAGATGGCGGCGTCTGCCTTCTGGTTCAAGATGGCGGCACGTCCGGTGTCGAAGACTGACCATTTTGTCGGAATGTGGTCATCTGGTGTCGAAAACTGGACCTTGTATGCCTGTACCCTATAGCCCAGCGTCCAATATATATATGGAATGATGAGGGACACGACTTAATCTCTATATGTACAGACACCACCACACACCAATAATACCACCACACACACACACACACACACACACACACACACACACACACACACACACACACACACACATACCACCAACACCACCACCAACGCCACCACCAGCGCCACCAACGCCACCAACGCCACCACCAACGCCACCAACGCCACCACCAACGCCACCACCAACGCCACCAACGCCACCACCAACGCCACCAACGCCACCACCAACGCCACCAACGACACCATCAACGCCACCAACGCCATCACCAACGCCACCACCAACGCCACCAACGCCACCAACAACGCCACCAACGCCACCACCGGGCGTGGTAGCTCCCGTGTGGCAGAGCTCTTGGATCGGAGCTCTCGGAGCTCAAAGCTTGCGGCGCTCGGAATTGACGTCATGGCAGGCATGCGCGTGTACCTGTGCTGCATCCTCGGAGCTCCGGAGCTCCGGAGCTCTTGGAACTCGGAGCTCGGAGCTCCGGTGCTCTTGGAGCTCGGAGCTCCGGAGCTCTTGATCCTACGCTACTCGGAAGTGACGTCATCGTACGCAGGCACACACACACATACCTGGTGCACCCACACCCTAGTGTACCCTATGCCCTACGGGCTATAGGGTACAGGGTGCATCCGGTATGTGTGTGTGTGTGCCTG
>JAVTVY010022616.1:0-99657 GCA_036873755.1 Hanleya hanleyi | reverse complement strand
CCCAACACAATAATGTCAGTCCCAACACAATAATGTCAGTCCCAACACAATAATGTCAGTCCCAACACAATAATGTCAGTCCCAACACAATAATGTCAGTCCCAACACAATAATGTCAGTCCCAACACAATAATGTCAGTCCCAACACAATAATGTCAGTCCCAACACAATAATGTATGTCCCAACACAATAATGTCAGTCCCAACACAATAATGTCAGTCCCAACACAATAATGTCAGTCCCAACACAATAATGTCAGTCCCAACACAATAATGTCAGTCCCAACACAATAATGTCAGTCCCAACACAATAATGTCAGTCCCAACACAATAATGTATGTCCCAACACAATAATGTATGTCCCAACACAATAATGTCAGTCCCAACACAATAATGTCAGTCCCAACACAATAATGTCAGTCCCAACACAATAATGTCAGTCCCAACACAATAATGTCAGTCCCAACACAATAATGTATGTCCCAACACAATAATGTCAGTCCCAACACAATAATGTATGTCCCAACACAATAATGTCAGTCCCAACACAATAATGTCAGTCCCAACACAATAATGTCAGTCCCAACACAATAATGTCAGTCCCAACACAATAATGTCAGTCCCAACACAATAATGTCAGTCCCAACACAATAATGTCAGTCCCAACACAATAATGTCAGTCCCAACACAATAATGTATGCCCATTTGAACACCGTGGAGATGTCAAACTCACGAGGTTCAATACCAGAGCCAATTCATCTTGAGAACCTACACTCTTGATTGGAGCGATATGCAAGAGGTGGGAAAAATTGACGACATCTAGCGATTAAAAAGCAACCATATGACTCTGCAGGAAGGCTTCCCTCGGCACTTCACATTCAGACCCGAGAATACGTTGGATTTTCGAATGTTGCCTTAGTATCTCAGCCGCGCATTTATTGCGCAGGTTCATGTGAAGACGATGAAGTATCCACATGGTCCCTAGCACCGGCTTAAGCGGAATTAGATACGCTAGCTCGGGAGCTGTGGTGACAGATCAGCTTAAATAATTAACTCAACTGATGTTAATAGATGTGCATCGTGGACGTCTGATGGAATAAAGGCCTCAACATGGGATAAACTTGATAAATGCGAGAATATCCAGAAAAACTAACCTGTAATGCCCGACGTCGTACGGCTTAAGTGTCCCACCTAGACAAAATAAACCTACATATATTTGTCGAGTGACATGTACAGAGGGCTGGCCTCGGGGACTAACAGTCCACCAACAGAATCCTACCATATACAGGTAATAAATTGAAGCGACATGCAAGATGGATAACGACTTGGAAATTTATTTGAGGAATCTGGTCAGTGATTAGTATTTTACTAATGGAGCATCAAGATGTCCTGCTGCCGTCATCGAAAACTGTTGTTTATGTCTAATTATTATAAAGTCCGCGTTTATGTTAGTTGAATTCATTTCATAGGTAATTCATTTGTGTGTTTTGATGATACCAACTGATAAATGCGGTTCGGGAGAGACAGAAGGGTTTAAATGGTTGAGCATTCATACCGGAATGGAGATTTGTCCATAATGTCCTTTTAATACTGTATATTTGAAATTCATTAAACCCACGGAAGTCCTTATGTTCGCAATAATTGGCGAAGATTTCATCTTACTTTTATAATTTGGAGTGTTGTTTTGCTAAAAATAGTGTTTTCATTTTCCCATTTGCAATTCCCAGCTCAGGCAGCCCAGCTGAACAAAATCAAAGACACTTGCATTATTGGAAACCGCTAATTCCTGATAGATTGTACTTTATGGGACCTGGCGTCCAGGGGGAATTGCTTGATAAGTATATCAAACTACATGTAGGTCCACATATTTCGAGGATTAACGTGTTTGCGTGTGATATACCTTTAGTCATTTCTCATTTATTTAGATAGGCCTGACCCGACTTCACAAATTTGATGTGCAAACACACTCTATTACTGGCATATGTTAGGGTTAGGGTTAGGGTTATCCACCCTTTGGCTAAACTTTTTAACAAAATTATCTTGGGTAGGTTAAATGTATTCTGTACTGAGCATGATGTCATTCACAAAAACCAAATTGGATTTACTGATAATAGCCGTACAATGGACCATATTCTCACACTTCGTAATATTATAGATCATGAAAAACAACATAAGCGGAAATTATTCTGCTCTTTTATCGATCTACATAAAGCTTTTGACTCGGTATGGAGAGAGGGTCTTCTATACAAACTTTTGAATTTGGGTATTAGTGGCGAACTATATGCAGTTCTCAAAAGCATGTACTCCGACACATATTCTGCAATGAAATTCCCACATGGCCTTTCTCCCTTCTTTCCATCCACTGTGGGTGTTAAACAGGGAGATGTACTCAGTCCCCTACTTTTTAATATCTTTATTAACGACCTTATTAGTGAAATACAAAATGATCAGTGCGGTGAAGTATGCATCGGCAAATCCACTGTTAATATTCTTTGTTATGCTGACGACATTGTCATACTGTCCTCCACTGCTGCAGGTTTGCAAAGTAAACTAGCTATTCTTGAGAGATATTGCAATAAATGGCGACTGAGAGTTAATATCAATAAATCGCAGGTCATGCTTTTCAACGCCAACAAGCTGCCGCGTAATATTTCATTCCAAATACATGACAATTCCCTGTCGATTGTCAAGCAATATACCTATTTAGGCATAATTCTTAAAAACAATGGTAACTTTTCACTGGCTATAGAGAACCTACGTAACAAAGGGTTGAAAGCATACTTCAAAATGAAGCAATTATTAGACAACAATACAGGTTGTAAACTATCCGAAAAGTTGTTCGACACATTAATAAAACCAATACTTTTATATGGCAGTGAAGTTTGGGGTGTCAAAGACACTTTTAGAGATTCAGATGGCTTCGAGCATGTACATCTAAAATTCATCAAAGAATTGCTTGGAGTACATTCCAAAAGTACGAACACAGCATGTAGATCCGAACTTGGCCGACTTCCTCTTAAATTTGATATTTTGAAACGCATGGTGCGGTTCTGGGCGCACATACTGGAAAGTCCGGGCTCTCTGGTATCTGACGTGTACCTAGACACAATCGATTGTAGTTCCTGGACTAAGTATATTTCTAATCTCCTCGATACCTGTGGATTCAAATATGTGTTCAATGAGCAATTTCCTACAACGAACGTCGAGATTGGTTGCATTGTGCAGCGTCTTAAGGACATTGAAATGCAGGAAACTATTTCATATATTCAGTCATCTGACAAGCTTACTGTCTTATCTTCAATGTCTAGCCTGTTTTGTAGACCAATTTATCCCGACGTCTTAGCTAATAGACAATATAGAAGTGTTATTTGCAAATACAGAATAAGTGCACACAGGTTGGAAATTGAACGCGGTCGATACCAACAGTTAAATAGGAGTGACCGACTTTGTAAACAGTGTCCAAGTAATGTCATTGAGAGTGAACATCATTTTATTCTGACCTGTCCTAAATATATTACACTGAGAAAAAACTTTTTCGAATCAATTTCTAATCTGGGTACCAACTTCCATTCTCTAAGTAACACAGCGAAGCTTAAATTTATTCTGGGAAACCGCTGCACAGATACGCTTATTAAAACTGCCAAATTCTTGCTTGCTTGCGAAAAGCTGCGAGATCAATAAAGTCATTCATGCAGTGTGAAATATCTGGATCATATCAAGCTAATAGTATATATACATGTGTCAGATTGATAGGGCCTAAGGTTATTGAATTATGTCAGCTTTGCGTCATGTGAATATTGCTTTTATTCCTCTTGTATTCATCTTGTCATGTTTGGCAACTTGTTCTTCTTATTTGTATGACTATATTACCAGTCTGCTGACTGCGTTGATGTGTCAATAAAAAAGTTCTAAAGTTCTATGTGTACAATATGGCACCGCGAAAAACCCGGCGATTTTTTTTCGGAATTTTCGGAATTACTTGAGCCTAGGCCTCAGCAGGATCCACTAATTTAGCCAACTCGAAAGACAAAACATTGATGAAGCGCGATATTTATATTACGTCGGCATAAATAAAATTGATCCGCTTCGAAAAAGACGTTAGATAACAATACATCAATCTAAAGTTAATTCGCAGTTCCTTTGTTTATCATGTTTCTATAACAGATGTCAGATCAGCTGACTGGATGTCTTTCTGTCTTGCTATAAATCAAATAGATTACGTAAACCTCGCGCTTCAAAAGATGTCTCAGTTTCTTATATGTACAGAGTGATATACCTGTCAGGCATGATATGGAGTGTATTCCTCGTAACTGGCCTTTTTAAATCAACGAGCCATGAATAATTAAATACACTTCCATCCAAAGCAAATAGAAGTTCAAATTCACGTTAGTGGAGCGTAAGGCCGAGCGTGTATCCACTTCATTTATTGTACTTTTCCTCCAGGGATGTCACATCGAACTTCGATATATGTCTTCTCTCTAATGAGTTAGTAGCAATTGTACCTACTGGTCACGGCGGTCCGAATATAAACACATTGTAAGGAACATTGCTAAGAGATATGCATATATAGTTTTCGCCAATATCAAGTACAGATCCGACGGGAGTTGGTCAGACACATGTGAGCTGGTGTTCATCCCCACGCCCCCCTCCCCCCAATTAATGAAAATATGCCGATTCTTACATCTTGGGTTCCTCGTTTCAACTAAGTGATGAATTCTTCTAGGAAGAAACCAAAAATGATATTGAAACTTTCCTTCCTCTCCAGTTTAAGGTATAGAACATGGCGATTCTCTGGATTTTCCTCACTACAACAGAGATACTCTAACTTGGAATACAAGCGTTAAGTCCGTCATTCAACACTAAAACCCTTAGCACATAGAGGCTACTATGGCCGATATATTTGCAAATGTTTGTTCATATTATTGAGGAAAAACGACATGGATATCTGAGCCTTATTGGAAAATCTAAATAGAGGATATTGGAATAATTCGAACATATTTGCACAGATGGCGAACCAAATCGTTTGTAGCGAATGGAGATTTTTTCTAGGTTTTCGACGTTCACATACACTGGATCATTTCCCTTGGCTTGTATGATTTCACGAGATAAATCAGCTGTCGATAGATGCTGAATTGAAAACTGCCTTGTAATTCCCCGTCCGTTTTCCCGTGCAGCACAAGCTGCACAATTTAGTATTAATCAAGTCGTTGCATATTTTAAGCTTTGAAATACATCGATATCTCCAAAAGTGAAATTGGTGAATCAATCTCCTCCCGTCCTCGTCGTCAAGAATTAAACATCACATCTGCTTTAAACGGATGAAACTCTTATAAACTAACATCAAATTGCCGGCGTTTATTATTTCATACATATTTGGAATTGGCACAGTCATACGAAATAGGTCTTTCGTCAGAAATCTGACACCCACGATGCTTCTCCATTAACATCAGATGAGTTGTTTGAGCCGATCTGTCATCACAGCTCCCGATCGAGCGTATCTAATTCCGCTAAAGCCGGTGCTAGAGGCCGTGTGGATATTTCATAGTCTCCGCATGAACATCTGCATTAAAAGCGCGGCTGAGACACTAAGGCTACGACCGATACTCCACCGTATTCTCGCTTCAGAATGTTAGGTGCCGAGGGTTGCTTTTCCGTAGGGCCATATGGTTACTTTTTAATAGCCAGACGTCGTCAATTTTTCCCACTTCTTGCATATCGCTCCAATTTAATAGGATTTACGTGGAAATTCTTTTATGGACGAGGGCTGATTATGGAACGTCGGTCTGACGATAGTTATTCATTTGAATGTCGAAGATTTCGGGGTCATTAGTCCAGAGGTCTTTGTATGGAGTAAAAGGACAGCGTGCATGTAACATACTTCTGCCGCTGGATATTCATGGTTCTGCACAGGCGAAACACGGGAACTTTTCATCACCAATTACATATGGTGGCTGATATCTGCCATGTCGTATCATCGTACTATCGCCCTATTTTTACTGGCGCGATGGTACGATGGTACGATGATACGATGGTACGATGGTACGATGATACGATGGTACGATGGTACGATGATACGATGGTACGATGATACGATGGTACGATGATACGATGGTACGATGGTACGATGATACGATGGTACGATGATACGATGGTACGATGGTACGATGATACGATGGTACGATGGTACGATGATACGATGGTACGATGGCACGATGGTACGGTGGTACGATGATACGATGGTACGATGATACGATGGTACGATGGTACGATGATACGATGGTACGATGATACGATGGCACGATGGTACGATGATACAATGGTACGATGTCACGATGGTACGATGGTACGATGATACGATGGTACGATGAAAACAATTAAAATTCAATCGATATAATTTATTTGCGCATGACTTTCGTTTGATCAAGCGACTTTCGCAACTCTTCGGAAGCGCGATGGTACGATGGTACGATGGCACGATGATACGATGGTACGATGGTACGATGCGATGGTACGATGGAGGAATTACCATCGTACCATCGTACCATCGCATCGTACCATCGTATCATCGCATCGTGCCATCGTACCATCGCATCGTACCATCGTACCATCGCATCGTGCCATCGTACCATCGCATCGTGTCATCGTACCATCGCATCGTGCCATCGCATCGTACCATCGTACCATCGTACCATCGCGCCAGTAAAAATAGGGCGATAGTACGATGATACGACATGGCAGATATCAGCCACCATAATTACATGATAGCAGCAAAATACCGTTATGTTCCTGTCTACAAATCCGTTTACGGGCGTCAGACCTGATATTCAGTAGACGATCGTCCACTTTAGTAAAATTGTATCACCAATTACAAGCGTTTAATCCGTCATTCGTAATTCAGCCGTTGTCCATTAAAGAATATCCGCGTCCATAATCCAAATTACAACACATATAAGGGAAGTGGGAAGAGGTGCCGACATACTGACTGCGTCACATGACTTCACGGAATAGTTTTCTGGCAAACCTATTCTAAAGCACATACCAAGAATCTAACGATTCGTGATATGTGTTTATCTCAAGTACGCTTTTATTGTACCTGTTCATGTGGCAACCTGAATGATATGACCACACGGCCCCTAGCACCGGCATAAGCGGTATTAGATACAAATCTAGAGAGCTATGATGGAAATGCTCTGACAACTCGTATACTGGTAATTGGTGAGCTGTTTCGCTGTGACAACTCGTACATTGGAGATTGGTGAGCTGTATCGTCGTCAGATGTAAATGACGGCAATTAACACAAATGACTAGTCTGTAAGGCCCGATGTCGACCCAGCATCAACTTCCCACAAATGCCAACATATATCAAAGACCAAAAGGGCTGTACAGGGGGCGGGCCTCGGGGACGAAACGTCCACCAGCAGACCTATTCCATATTCCATAGGTCTTAGCACCAAATTCAAAAAGACAATCATAGTATACATTAAACATAGGCTAGTTTCCTGCAAGAGAGAAGCGGTCAACAGTTTTCAATGATGCCGACAAGACATCATGATGTTCCAAAAATATAAAATCCGTATCGCTGATCAGTATTCTCAATCCATAATAATCGTTGTAAAGTCGACATCTAAGGAATGATGTATCTCAGTCACGCTTTGATTGTGACTCTCCATATGAGCACCGTGCGGATCTTGAAGTACAGGAGTTCATACGGCCCCTAGCACCGGGTTAAGCAGAATTAGACACAAGTTACGAAACGTAACGCCATAGATCTTGCACACTACGTTCGTATTTTGCTATCAGCATGCATCGCCAAATTTGAGAAACTTTGAGTGGAGGCGCTTGGTGGAATCGAACAGGTATGGAGCGTAAATAAACATGAGTTATTTCCTTGAAAAAGAGTGTGGCGAACGAGAAGACACCATAACCGTTCCTTTTTACAAATGAGCATCATTGACGAGTATTGTTTTTCCAAATTACTGTTCAGGTTGTTTGATAGAATTAGTTGTGTTTGGATTTCGTTCACCATGGTGGCAACGAAGACATTTTGGACGTTAATGTCATTAATGTGTGTATGTTTTAATAAGTTATTGGCTTGAGTACTTAAAATTTTGTTTGATCGTCGCTATATAGCTGGAATATTGTTGAACGCAACATTAAACCTTAATTCTCTCTCTCTCTTATTTGAGACGATGCTGTCAGTTTATATTGAGTGGCAATATACGATCAGAAGCTGGACTATATCTTTTACACGATCAAACGAAGAAACTTTTCCGCCATATATCCATTTTGTTCTGTATTGTTGCACTATACTTTCAACCCCTAAAAACTTAGCTCTTACGTTTTGATATTTACCAGATGTCACTTTATCGAATCACCCAGCCATATATCAACCAAATCAATTTGATATCTCTGGCCTCATGCCATTGAATATTCACCGGTATACCTTTCGGGTTCGTTGAATTCGATTGAGACTCCATGTTCCCTGTTCATACGATTACAATATTGGAAGAATTCTATTTTCTAGCTCTGATACTGCCTTCTGGTCTGTCTCCGGAATCGCTGAAAATAACATTTCATTTGTCCATGTTGCAGGGAGAAGGGTTCCCATGAATTTCTCTCTCCGGAATAATCTGACTGGTTGTTCCTTATCAATGGTTGACCAAATTAGCCGCTGGGTAACTTGACTGGGCTTGCGTTTATGATTATCGCTCAAAGCGTGGTTTATCGGAGTTCCCATTTGAACTTACAACGATGGTAACACAACTTAATGCTGTCCACGTCAGCTGACGTTGTTGAAAACATTAATTGGTGTATTCAGAACGATTAAGCTCCTTGCAAATATCATGTCTATACATATAACACAGTTTATCCGAATATGTGTGCACGACTCGGACAACGACATTCATTTCTTAGCATTCAGTTTGAAGGGTGGAGGGGGGGGGGGATTTGGCTCAATGTCACACTCAAGTTTGTTTCACTCATATCGTGACAGTCAGTTTGATTGGTGGGGAAGCCGGAGTACCCGGAGAGAACCACCTCCCGTCGGCAAGTAACTGACAAACTTCCACACCTAGACCAGTTGGGCTCGAACCGGTGCTGCTTCAGCGGTGTGAAGCTAGCATTCAGTTTGATTTGGTTATTACTCATGTTTTTGTCACAAATGTCAGTCTAGATGTTAATCTAACATGTTAATAATCAAATAAAGTATGTATATTTCGCGTTTCACGTGATGATGTTGCTTCCTGCACTATACCGCGGATAGCGACCCTGTAAATTATAAGGCATGAATTATTAATTGCGTCTCTAAAAATGAAGACCAAATACAGGAAGAAGCCATCGCTTATTACACTTCACATTACACTTCACATTCAAGACAACCTTGAAATTTCATATATCTCTCTCCTCCGTCTAGCAATTATGTCCAAATGTGTTGGTGGCCTGTATAGAACAGTTTCATTTTTTTTACATTTACTGGTAGAGCTTGACCTAAGAGTATAGCTTGGTAAGTCTCATCCCTATAGCTTAAGGGGTAAGAAAAATAATTACGGCAGGGGGGAGGGGTGAAATGGACCTAGGCCTGGACAGGTCCCAAAAAGCCCAGCCCAGATGGGGTGAAGAACGTCTAAGGCGCACTATTTTCCCACAATATTTTCTTTCTCAGAATTTTTGTTAACTATTCTTAAATCTCCATTATATTCACATACTCACTGCGCAAGGATTATTCTTTCGCTATATCATTAACACTATCAATAGCAATTCTCATGTTTTCCCAATCAAGTGTCTTTCAGTGTGCTAAGCTACGAAACAAACAAACTACATCAGAACACGGTAGATCTCGGGACGCTATTAACCAATGGTGTCCTATTGCATCCCGCAGAATGAACTACGGCACGAGGAAACAACAAAATAAATCTTGCACATAAACAAGCACGACCGGACAACCTAATTAGCAGGTATTCCCTTTCGATACGAGTGAAGCGAACAGACAACTCATCTTTCAGACGAGCTTACCGTGTAATCTGATAATCATTTCTCGTTTATCTAAGTTTCCCACGGATCTTCTCGGCTGGTACCTTGTCCCACGACCAGTGGATATGCTAGGAGATCCTGCGACTGCTGGGCTTAGTGATATAAACGTTCGATCCGATATCCGGTAGTCGACCATCAAAATTGTCTTGGATCACCAGGAAAAACCTGTCAGGACTCTAAGTCGGAGTAAGTAGTATCGGTCGTCTTGGGAACAGACAATGGCTTTAATAACACAATGCACTGTTATTCATTCAAGTAAGGTTATTAATCATCATTCTATAACTGGTGCCAGGCAAGCTTGTTATAAATCATCTTCATTATATATAATTTGCGTGTCATGCGGTGCTCCGGTTTCTGATATCGTAATAAATTAGAAAATATGTAGCAACCCTATAAATAACTGAAGCATGAATTGTGCTTTGATCAAATACAAATACAAGCCTGAATTATACGTAAGTGAAGTGTCGAGGGGGTCTCGTATGAACCCCTCCACTGTTTTTCACATTAAGGATTGTTGCATCGAGATTGATACACGCATTCTCTCAATCTAGCTAATAACAATTGTACCCACAGGCGTTAGTAGCCTGGACATCCATATATTGTATGAAATATTTTATAGAAATTATTCATAAGTTTCATACCATTCCAAACTTCATAGTAAGACTACGGACGTTGGCCAGACGATGGTTAGCTGGTATCCTATCCCCACCCTCAACCCCCATGCAGAATCCAAAATCGATAGAGTTATACAAACAAAAGGCGTGTTTCTTACCAGTATCCCCCTGAATAGGGAAGGCGATTAAAGTTGGAAGTTTTCGTCAGGCTCATTCATCAGGTTATTCCCATGGATCAGATCGGTTGCTAGTTGCTACCTTGTCAGACGACAACTAATGAAACTACGACCTTCCAAGGTTGCTGTACGGCCTCCCAAGGCTGTTGTGCGGCCTCCCAAGGCTGCTGTACGGGCTGCCAAGGCTGCTGGGTCTAGATATATAACCGTCAGATGCCACAGTCCGTAATCGACCATCGTCAATTATCCTTATTTAAGTGTCAGATTCACAATTTGTTTGCACTGTCTTGCACAGAAACGAACAATGCTCTTAGTTATGTTATCACAAGGTTATGATGTATTGGTTGCCAAATTCTTAGCACTGACAAGTAATAACTTCAATGACTATCAATGATCGTTCAAGTCGTTTTCTGTGATATATTGTAGCGCTTTCATTATTTGATTATGTGACGTTCACCAGCAACACGTGTTGCTGTTACTGTCGTCGACTCGCTGACGGTATTCTTCAGCCAAGTGATTTTGTTTAGAATATAATGTATCTAAGTCACACTCTGGTTTTATCATTAAGCGCATCCACTCGAAGTTTCTCAAATTTGGCGATACATATCGCATGCTGTTATAGCGCGTGCAAGATCTATGGCGGTGCGTTTCGTAACTTGTGTCTAATCCCGCTTAACCCCGGCCTAGAGTTCATATGAACATCCGTAAACAACGCGTGACTGAGATACATCATACTCTAAATAACGACTTTACAACGTGTATCATATGGATTAAGTATATTGATCAGCGATAAGGATTTGATATTTGTGGAACAGCATGATGTCTTGCTGGTGTCATCGAAAAATGTTGACCGCTATTAGCCTAGTTTTATGTGTAATATGATTTATTCTTCTAATTTGGTGTTAACGCTATTATATAAATTAGGCCTTTGAATTATGAAGGCAGATTCTCTAATGGACGACGACTGAATATTGAATGACGGACTAGACGCTTGTATATTAAATGTGTGGTTTAACACCATATGACAAACATTTTTTGAAACTGCGCTCAAACCTACGTTTCACCAGAGATTCTGCGCAGAACGATATTAGTTTGCCGTCAATGTATGGTACGTCTGTTATTGTTGTTGTGTTCTCTGTTTTGCTTCTATCCCGTTTGCTGTATTAGTCACAATAGGAGGTTAATGTCCACAATGTACTGTAACTGAAGAATCACACTTTGCGTTATTGTTCACCATGGTACTGATACTTACAGAAAGAAATTTATAATAGAATGGGTTCGTTTAGCGCCGAAATTGCCTCAAGCATCTGAGTAGTAGAAGACGCATGTTACCAGATATCACCAGCTATCCTTCACGCTGCAATCATATACTGCAATCAAAATTGTATTGGCACATCTTGATACATCTTAGCGCGATACAGCACATGTTATTAGGCTAAATCTGCATATGCCATAGAGGAGTAGTTGACTAGATCGAAACTTGACATCGACCCGCATGTCATTCGATTGATGAATGAGTGAAGCCCAGTTATCTTACCACGATTGTTAGCATGCAATCTCATTGTTCAATTCCGTTGATCCACTTTATGTTCAATGTTTTCCGTGCTTGATGAACTATCTTGTCTCCGGTACACAGACCTAATCCTCGTCTTTCTCAATTTCCGGTTGACGTTCCTCGAAGACAGTGATAGAGATTTGACAGTGGGCATACTAGGATGTCTTGTTGGCATCATGATTAACTCTTGGCCGCTTCTCTTTTGCAAGAAACTTGCTTCCGTTTATTCAAACATCAGAACTCTAATCTTCAAAATACCTTTCATGGATACTACATGAAATTCACGGAAAAAGAGCCTTCGCAAATAAAGCCTTTACTTGTAGACAATCTACCCCACATTTTCGTAGGCCTCATATTAGCCTGCTGTTTTTCCTAATCGCTTCCTATTATCTCTGGGAACATAACAATTACAAGCGTCTAGTCCGTCATTCATAATTCAGCCGTCGTCCACTAGAGAATATCCGCGTCCATAATCCAAGGCCTATTCCATATTCCATATAACAGTATTAGCACCAAATTAAAAAAGACAATCATAGTATACATAAACATAGGCTTGTTTCCTGCAAGAGAGAAGCGGTCAACAGTTTTCAATGATGCCGGCAAGACATCATGATGTTCCAAAAATATCAAATCCGTATCGCTGATCAGTATTCTCAATCCATAATATTCGTTGTGAAGTCGTCACCCAAAGAATGATGTATCTCAGTCACGCTTTGACTGTGACTGTTCATATGAGTACCATGAGGATCTTGAAGTACATGGGTTCACACGGCCCCTAGCCCCGGGTTAAGCGGAACTAGACACAAGTTACGAAACGTAGCGCCACAGATCTTGCACGCTACGTTCGCATTTTGCTATCAGCATGCGACATGTATCGCCAAATTTAAGAAATCTTGATTGGAGGCGCTTGATGGAATAGCCCTGTTTTATAAGTTTCTGCAACAATGTTTTGTGACGTTGATTAAAATCGTCACATTTAACACAGGATCCAGCAAATAACCCATAATAACCCATTTCCCCAATGTTTTATAAACGTGATCAACTCCAACAATTCTAGATTAAGAAAGGTAGAAAAGTTGCATAATTTGGGGTATGAAATGTGTACTTTATTAAAGTTTTTTTTATCGATAACATTTAATATGCGCAGATTTCTTAAGAGAAGGCCAGATTTATCATCCTTAGGTAATCAAACAATCGGATATCCATCAATACCAAACGGGAACCCGACAAGTTAACCTTTACAGGCCTTTCCATTATTCTAACCTGTCTTACTACACCCTTGAAAGCACAGGACATCGGGAATGGAACAAGTTGCCCCGTGTACCAAGACCATAGACTCCACATCGCTTTTCAAATAAAATTAAAATCATTTCTCATTGATACCTGATTGATTGTCATGCCTAAAGTATATATTACTGATTTCACCTACTACATATATTCTCGGATTTAGTATATTCTCATTCTCTGGGGATAGAACAAGCTACCTGGGTTTTATTCCCGCCGATAATATGTACTGGTTGACATACGTAACACTTGTTCTTTGCTTGTTTTACGCTGAACCAATATCCCTATGTACATTTACTAATTGGTCAATAAACCAAATCAAATCAAATCAAATCAAATGTATGTTCAGATCAAAACAGATCTGCCAAAAATAGACAGGCAACACATATCAAAACGCTGTACATTTTCGGAGATTCCTGTGATGGCATTATAGTTTTTTGAAACTTGACAACAATAAGTTCGTGAGAAGCCGTATAATGCTTATACAGAACGCAATGTCAATACTTTTCAAGTACATTACTAGTACTATATAACTTCTTCACAGTAAACGGGATATTTACCACATCTGCTGTATGGCAGCGGCTGGTAACATCTTGTAATTTCTATTTGGCTTTTGTGTCAACTGTCATCTCGGAGCTATTAATTTATCAAATATGGAAATGAGGAAATTAATGAGAATACCCAGTAAGGAAGTGATCTGACATACATTATACTGCTGAACCGTATCTGTGAACCATTTTACGCCACAATTCACAAATCACAAAATACTGGTGTTCAACTCTGTGACCCAATTGGTCGAATAGTCAATTGTATTTCTGCAGCGAAACCAATACTATGATACAGCTGCTCTATTCTGGTGGAATGTTGATTTAGAATCGCACAGTGATGAGACTGTTCGTCCGGAACAATCCGGTCAATTCTGAAACTGTGTCAATGGCAATGTGGCCGCTATATATCGCAAACACCACAGCTAATCAAATGGGATGTATAATCATCGTGCACAATAAAAACATGACTAAAATGTATTTTAGAAAACGACTTAAATTGGAGCGTTATGCAAGAGGTGGGAAAAATTGAAGACGTCTGGCGACTAAAACGCAACCATATGAGTCTACAGGCCGAAAAAGAGTACTTTTATGCGAATCTATCAATGATAAATGTGAGGTTACATGTGTTCAATTGAGATTCCAAGTTCGCAAAGATAAACAGCGATAGCTCATTTATTTTCTGAGTATTTTGGAGTAAATGTACTCAGTGATACCTGGTACCATGTGACCGTAAAGTGGCGTGTAGGGTTATGGTCTTGATGAGGGTTATTTTATTCCATCGATTGGATATGCATTTTTGCAAAGTATACCATCGCACTTCATTTTATGTGCTTTGTGATAGTATGATGAGCGCCTATACCAGTATCAAACGGCATTTGATATTACCATCCTCAACGCATCGCATTCTTCAAATTAAATTCGTCGGCGAATATGATTTAACGTCCCTTTCAGCACTATTTCAGTCATATTTCGACGTTTGGTTCCCATTCTTTTCACACCCTGAAACCGCACGGATAGGGTCCTATTCGTTTTAACACCCGGAACCCCACGGGAGGGGTGTTCCTTCTCACGCGCGGGAACCCCACGGTTGCCCAAGTTAGTCGCCTCTTACCACAAGCTCTCTGAGGGGCCGAGGCCTATTCTTACCATGACGTGGAGTGTGCACGACACCTCAGGTCAATCCCCGGCAGTCCCACGGGGCGTCCAAATAAGAAGTTTAATTTGAGCTATCAATGGTTTTCTTCAAGTCCATTCAAGCGAATATATAATTCACAATGTCAACTATATAGGGATTTGCACAGAGAGGAAATCGTCCGGATAGCGTTTGATGAATGTGGACGAATCTGTCCAATCAAGTCATCATGATTAAATTCAAATGGTGGCCACGAGAAAGCGTCCGTCTTCAGCATTCAGACGTCGTCCATTAAAGCAATTCCGCGTCCATGATCTTAAGACCTAATTCGTATAACGGCATTAGCCTAAAACTAAAAAAACCATCCTTTTTATCAAAAAAAATCAGTCTTAGTATGCAAAAATATACGTTTGTTTCCTTGTAATGCGCATGTGGATACATGTGGATATTTCTTTAATATTTTAACTTACCCGCTTCCTATCTAAAAGTCATAAAAAGATTGTCAGGATCAGCTTAATATTGTAGTTTGTCTTTGATCTCATTTGTACTGGGCCTAATAACTGTTGCCCGGTTTTGCCCATATCACATACAGACAATCTACATTCTTGTAACGCAAGCTCGAATATTGATTAAAAAAATCAGCCGTCGATTTCGCTCAAGAGTTATGGTTCCATGTTGATTGTGCCGGCAAGTCGGTGCCTTGTGTAATCGATTACAACATGGGCAGTACAATATTGCCTGATTCATATGTAAGTTATTGATCGATCCTCTAAATGTCGTTGGGAATTCTGCATGTATTCGAGGTTATTTAGACAAGGAGCGGAATGGACTGATTAAACTTCCTATATTGATGACAAGCGGGAAACAACGCCAGTTTGTAAACTTCACAAAGATGAAGAAGAAGCTGGAATTCACCACTGGGTGCGGGATAGATGGATTTCTTTGATTTGACGTAATTGAAAGACAAAGTCATTCTCCGTGCAATCAGTCCCGTTAAGTACGAAATTCATTAGCATTAACAAATTGAAAACGGAAATGCTGTAACCGTTTTGATGTATGTTTCAATGACTTCTCGGTTGTCTATTTTCACATTTTTTTATATTCTAAAGTGAAGTTCTTTCATGAAGTGAATAATGCAATGTTTAGGTAATATATTTACCTTAACCTCGCCATCTTCGTTTCCACACAGTTGGACGACTAGTTATATATGTATATAATTGTTCGTCTTCATCAATTGGCTAATTAACCTAATAACAAAATTCAGTTATATTTAATTACTTTTGCGTGAGGTTCTTTACGTCTAGAATCGTGTGAAAAGGCGGTTCAAAGCTCCTACATAACTCCTTTAATAAATTTTAGTTCTTTGTTACTGTTTTCAATAACTTATAAAAAAGTTTTAAGATCTTTGTTACTGTTTTCAGTAGCACTTTCGATTTGTTATTGAAAATTGTAATTAATAATTTACTGAATTGGTATTGAAGCAGTGAAGGATATATATCCACCTTCATTGGATTTGAAGGAAACTACAGATAGCCCTACAGGCACATCATATTTAGATCTCTATCTCTATAACAATGAAGCGGGCGTTCTCTCTCGTCGACTTTATCACAAAAGAGATGATTACAATTTCGACATCGTAAACTATCCCTTTCTGGACAGTAATATTCCAGTGGGACCTGCATATGGCGTATACATATCTCGCTTAGTAGTATTTGCTAGATTCTGTGTTAAATGTGACGATTTTAATCAACGTCACAAAACATTGTTGCAGAAACTTATAAAACAGGGCTATTGCACAAATTTGGCAATACATATCGCATGCTGATAGCAAAATACGAGCGTAGCGTGCAAGTTCTATGGCGCTACGTTTCGTAACTTGTGTCTAATTCCGCTTAACCCGGGGCTAGGGGCCGTATGAACCCATGTACTTCAAGATCCTCATGGTACGCATATGAACAGTCACAATCAAAGCGTGACTGAGATACATCACTCCTTAGATGACGACTTTACAACAAATATTATACAATTACAGTCTTTTGATGAGGTCAATATGTGATCTTGTGGACCTGAGAAAACAATATTCACCGAGGCCAAAGGCTGAGGTCAATATAGTTTTCTCCGGTCCACAAAACCACATATTGACCGGTATCAAAAGACTATAATTGTTTTATTATATGACACTGACGTCTCTTTCTCGTTAACTTGGTGAAAGCAATTAGAATATAACATAATAGTAGGCATTTGCTTTGCTCCCGACGATCTAGTACCTGAATTGTCAACCGACGGCCAATCCAACGAGTCTGAGCAGACGCATACGTCACGCCGAGTCAATATCACATTTATGGACCTGCTTCGGAGTCAATATGGAAAATTAGCGACAGCCACGTGACGGCGAATGGTCCAATGGAGAAAGAGTATCACGCACACTCATATAATAATATGGATTAAGAATACTGATCAGCGATACGGATTTGATATTTTTGGAACATCATGAGGTCTTGCCGGCATCATTGAAAACTGTTGACCGCTTCTCTCTTGCAGGAAACAAGCCTATGTTTATGTATACTATGATTGTCTTTTTGAATTTGATGCTAATACTGTTATATGAAATATGGAATAGGTCTTTGGATTATGGACGCGAATATTCTCTAATGGACGACGGCTGAATTATAAATGACGGACTAGACTCTTATAATTAAGGAGGTTGCAGACGAAATATATTTTGTCTACTGCGCAAGTTTCTGCGGTTGCACCACAATTGGGATATTAGAATGAAAAGAAAATATTAACTTTGAAGAGCACAATTTTGAGAGTGGTTTGGAGCTGGATAATGTGTTCTCTATATTTCAAGACAATTAGACCGCATCAAAGAAACGCTGGCTAACTGACTTGTTGAAATTCGGGTTATTTTGTTTTTTGACCATAGTTGGCCATGTTGACTTTCTACTGACTTGATCCCCGTGCCAGATCTCACATGTTCCGCTTTTATAATGGCATGACTATGTTCGGATGAATTTGCATGGAAACTGCAATGCACCAAATTGAGTTCCGGAATAATCAAGATACAAATTCCTGAGAGAAATTTGGTGTTTTAGATTGCGAAGAATACATAAAAAACGTCCGTGAAGTCTAGGGATACGCGAATGATCATCTCCAGCGTTTTCTTCTTCCCGTTTATTCGAATATATTGTGGTATTTTCCGTTATGACACAGTGATAACCGTCAAGTTAGACCTTCTCGTATAGAAATGCTACTTCGTTTTCTGAGTGGCAAACAACCGCAATTACTGGATATCACGTAAACCTTTGTGGCATTATCCAAACGAAGCTACCTAAATCAGGAGACCAAGAAATGAATAATAAATGCCTAAAATGAGAAATTTATTCGGCCTTGGCGTTACTTCATTCTGTATGTCATTCAAGGCAACGTTACTCAACGTACATCACCGCCCTGGATCCAGACTTTTCTCTAAAACAATCAACTGAAGCTAAAAAAGAAGTATCACCGCACCGCTTGCACCGAGTATCCCCAACCAGAAACAAACGATTCAGTATTTGTAGCCTACGGAAATGCACACATTTGGCGTATAATATATATTATTCTACTCCTGAAATATTTCCTATGAGAGCTATTCGTACAAGTCTTTGGAGTCTTTAGGGAGTACTGGATTTTGGAAAGCTGCTTCCAACCCTCTCTTTATTCCCTTCAAACTGCACTGTGGCAAAGAGGAATCGCATCAAATGGACATCTGCATACTGTTTGAAAACCGAGAGAGAAACTACCAGACATGTTCACTCAGGCATATTTGTTTTTACGCTCCTGCTGTGCCAGATAAATATGATAAGCCATCGATTCCAATTAAGTGTTAGCACTTTTGGTTGATTGTTTTAGTAATGATATTACGTCTGAGGTACCTTATGTAACATGAGACATACGAGATGCTGGCAGCTATGCGAATTTATTATCGATCTACAGAAGCAGTAAGGCATAAAGTTCGCCAATCCTGACGAGCAATAATACCACTTTCAGTTAATACCCTCGCTATATAGCTGAAATATTGCTGAATGCGACAATAAATCTTAATTCTCTCTCTCTCAGTTTATACCCAAGTCAACTGGCAAAAAGTCGTGACAAACAAGAAAAAAAATTATCGTTTGTTTTTCAATCATTTATTTCATTTCTTCCATCGAAATCTCGTTCAAATCGCTAAATCGGTTTCATTCCTGAGAATTGTGCCGAGTAAAACACGTTTCCTGCAAAAGAGACATCAGTACCAAGTAATTAGGATTCAATTTTGTATTTTGGAGGATAAACTTTCCCTCACACCTTCGACGAAAATCGCGACATTAAGAACACAACTGACAAACTTCGTGTATGAAAAGCGAAACATATTTGTAAATGCTTCCTTATATCACATGCTATGACATGTTGAACTGTCTACTCAAAATGGTAGATTGAAAGTCATTCGGTCCGTTTTCCAAAAACAAATACTTCGTCTAAGCATGACGTTAATCTAGAATTCATCCAATTTAATTTTTCATCATCGCTTCTCCGTTAAATATATAATTATTTGTGTTTCACCAATTACTGCATGGGGAATTGCTCCACTTGTGTTGAAAGTTGTTTGGGACCAAAAATAGCTGGCAAATTCTATGAACAGATATACTTGATAATCTTACAGAATGTTGTTCTCCAGATTATTTGCATTGTATGCATTCACTCTTGATTGATTATCCAGTATTCCACCGGCTATGATTATATTTTATCGATTTTATCTCAGATTATATACGCCTGTCAGGTAATTGATGGGAACGTGAACATGGTACGACTGATTCCATCCACTGATTAGACACGAATGTATTGATTTTCTGGATAACAATACACACGGTCAACATATAGCACTGAGCGAATACATTTTTGAAATGTGTTTCTCGCTAAATTAACACCCGACAGTTGCAGAAAACTATGTTTATCAGCTTTCTGAAGTGGCAGTCTGATTCTTGGACATGGATAGTATGATATAAGAGTAGGGTAATCGAATCCAATGTATGTTGGAGAAATATATGAGTACGTTCGTTCAAAAAAATACTTCGTTCAATGAGTAGAATTTTGGCAAACATTGCGATTGTTCGGTAGGATTTTTCGAATCTTTTATATATGTAATTTCTCCGCAAAAGGTGTATGATAAATTATTAAATATTAATCTGATTTGAAATAAAATTTGCCCAAGCAAAAAAAGCAGTTATTTTGAAGAAAAATGCGGCAAACATCACTTTTCTGGTACCCCAAACGGCCGCCATTTTTAATTTACCCATGATCATCTGATCGAGGGGTTATGCAAATTAGCTCAAACTGATCCTAATACGAAGGCACGGAGTCTGAGCTCTCAATTTTTTGTCTTAGCGGAGATAGCGCAAAAGTTCGGACCAACGATCTTGCACCTGTTACGACAATGGAGATTATTAGATTACATATTCCTATTCGAAGAGTGTAAATCGGAGTGTTAACTTTCACGGAAGGGGCACTGAATCACCTAGTTTGAAATGTTCTTGAACCTAACTTTCCAACCCAAACAAAAACGCTGGGTATATCGAAGACTAAACACATTGAGACCACATACATGTAGCATTATTGACACAGAAATTCTTTTGTGGACAACGGCTGAATATTTAATGTCGGATCTTGGCAGACCGCCGTGACTTGACCTTGCAGAATTCGTAATTGTAAAGAATATCAATCAAGGATTTTTCACAGTCTGGGAATTAAGCTCATGAAGATGATATATAAATAACAGTATTTTCACTTCTTCAAAACACACGATCCTCTCAGGATCGGGTGATATCTGGTCTCTGTCCCCACATGTGCTCAGATTTAATGCCAGACACGCGAAATCTGAAATAATATTTACTGGCAGACCTGTTTAATTTGCTGAGCAAAAGATGGCTCATATAGTATCGTCATTATGATCCTCTAGCTCTCGATCAGCTTCGTATGCAGCTCCATGGTCGGTCTCGGTTGGGCATATCATAATGCAGAACGGGGCAAACATCCCAGAGCTGTTTGAAGAATATATAAAAATCTTGACTGTGACTTTTTACTCGCTGAAACCATTCGCAGGCATGAAATGAATCCCTGTGATCCAGAGCCAAGTGTATTACCATGACAGCGTTTTTAGCCAAAGGCCCAATGCCGTAGAGGCTTTCGCAGTTGTTGATCAATCGTATTACCCTGATTACGTTCCAAGGAGTGTTTTGGCAATCAACCAAATGTTGAGTCTCAAAATATTGTTTCAAGAGAGAAGAATAGTTTGAAGCTTAGCTTACTTGATACGAATATCGATTGTCCATTGAAGTAAATGATTGAACATCCTGTATTTATACTAGACAGGAACATAGCTCACATGAGACAGACAGTCGTTGAAATCCTACCTTTGTACTCCGACAAATTGGATAATATCGTTGCATTTTCACCTCACGAAAGCTCTTGTAAAATAACCATAATATCATTGCGGATTCCTGACTATCTCACCTTTGAGATAAATGGCTTAGACATGTGCTCATGATAATTTTCACGCCGTCTAGATAAGGTCCAGGCGATTAATTGTCGAACTGGCTGACGTGTTTACATACGGTAAATATCCACTGGAGGAAGCAAATTTCCGCTACAGAGACGAACGCTCGTAACTTGTTTCCAGTTTAGCTTAGCTGAAAATAGCATTTCCTTTTCCACATGTGGACATAAGTTTCCAAGAATATGCCTCGTTGGAATGGCTTGTTTCATCATGCTAAACTATCATAGCGAACTTCTGCACACTGTTACCTCTGGTAACTGGATTCTTTTTCATTGTGTTTGCGATAATTTTTATCTCAATATGAAATGTTCCGGTAGCAGGAATTGATATAATGCAAGTTTGCACAGGACGCGAAAACTGCTAGCTACAGCGACGACCTCCATTAATTTTCGTCACTTGTTATTTACATCACGGAAAGCACAACGTAACATCCATGTAGTCCTCTGACCACTAAATAAAAAAGTTCCCGAGGCGTTCACCCCTCTAGGCAACCACCGTCAAGGAAAAAAATATTTTTTTCTTGCCTCTGTTGCGCTGAATAATCAAATGTCAGTCGAGGTTACTTGGACTACGATTTGTGGCAAGTTTCGCTATAGTTTGATATCAACTGCTCAGAAGCACTATTTCGGCGCCTAACCCCGCTTTCCCAAAGCAGAGGATAAGACAAAAATACGACGGCATGTGTACAAATGTTGCGTTACTCAAAATCTATGTGGGCAAAAATTTCATCAGGTTGTAGGACCTCTTCCCGCACTGGAAACTTGGTGATCGGTGAGACATAGCTTTATACATGTAAATTATGGTCTGACACCTGTACGGAAATATGATTGAAGACATTTGTTATATCCAGAATGGTGTGCCGCCCAACTTTACGTCCAATAGATATTGGCTTTGAATAGGATCGGACTACGAATCGTCCACGACTGCCACTTAAATAAGGGGCCATTTATCTTCGAGTTCAGCAGATTTGATGTGAGGGGAACTCGCAATACTCCGGGATTGTCTTGGATTATCAAGATCTGATATGAACAGATCCAAAATCTTGCCGCTCGGAGAAGCCACCACATAAGCTAGCATGATTGAAGAAGAAATGTTATATTTACTCGAGGTCAGAGTAGGTACATGTAGCATCGGTCGTCTTGGGAACAGACACTGACTTTTCATTCTAAGATTTTCTTATATTAATCATGTTTCTATAGCAGATGTCAGAATAAATGACGGAACGTCTTTCCGGCTTATTATAAATCAAATAGATTATGTAAACTATGGCTTACTGCTTTTTTCCTTTACTGAGTATAGCGGTCCTGTAATTACCGAGGCATATATGTTAAATTGTGCTTCAATACAAACATAAATAAAAGCATGAATCTTGCGTGAGTAAAGCGTCAAAAGAGGCCTCGAATGAACCCCGATTCATTGTACTTCACATTAATGGTTGTGTCATCGAACTACTCATTCCAGCAGTTTAGTTAGATATGACTTATACAAACAGGCAGCAAAACCGATCCATTCAAAGCCCGTTCCTTCTCATTCACCAAACGCTATATAGACGATCTTCTCGCTGTGGATAACCGCTATATAAATGACGCAGTGAAGGATATATATCCACCTTCACTGGATTTGAAGGAAACTACAGATAGCCCTACAGGCACATCATATTTAGATCTATATCTCTATAAAAAATGAAGCGGGCATTCTCTCTCGTCGACTTTATGACAAAAGAGATGATTACAATTTCAACATCGTAAACTATCCCTTTCTGGACAGTAATATTCCAGTGGGACCTGCATATGGCGTATACATATCTCGCTTAGTAGCATTTGCTCGATCCTGTGTTAAATGTGACGATTTTAATCAACGTCACAAAACATTGGTGCAGAAACTTAAAAAACAGGGCTATTCCACCAAGCGCCTACATTCAAAGTTTCTCAAATTTGGCGATACATATCGCATGCTGATAGCAAAATACGAACGTAGCGTGCAAGATCTATGGCGCTACGTTTCGTAACTTGTGTCTAATTCCGCTTAACCCGGGGCTAGGGGCCGTATGAACCCATGTACTTCAAGATCCTCATGGTACTCATATGAACAGTCACAATCAAAGCGTGACTGAGATACATCATTTTTTAGATGACGACTCTATAACGAATATTATGGATTAAGAATACTGATCAACGATACGGATTTGATATTTTTGGAACATCATGATGTCTTGCCGGCATCATTGAAAACTGTTGACCGCTTCTCTCTTGCAGGAAACAAGCCTATGTTTATGTAAACTATGATTGTCTTTTTGAATTTGGTGCTAATATTGTTATATGGAAAATGGAATAGGTCTTTGGAGTATGGACGCGGATATTCTCTAATGGACGACGGCTGGACTAGACGCTTGTAATTTTAACCTGTGTATGCCTGGATTCTGCTGGTGGACAAGTTGTCCCCGAGGCCGGGCCCCTGCACACCCAACACTCATAATGGACACAAGAATAAGAAAAAATATGAAGACAGACCCGAGGAACCTTAGTGCAGGTTTCTCGGCCGAGTCTCTAATAGCTCGAAATGCACTAAGACCTTTTTCAATCCAAATGACAGATATATTTCTGACAGCAAAGCAAGGCCACAACATCAAACCTTGTAATATTGCGCTTGATGATTGTTTAGCACCGAATTCTACATGTAATAATTTCAAAATTTCTAAGTGTGGACATCGTGGATGTCTCACGTGTCCACTCTTTAATACTTCAGCTTCATTTAGTTCCGCGTTAACTGGTAACTCATATTCTGTTAACTCGTATGTTGATCTTAGTTGTTCTACTACAAACTGTATTTATTTAGTTTCCTGTAAGAAGTGTGGTCAACAGTATGTTGGCAAGACCACCCAAAGACTCCATCTTAGGGTGAACGGTCACAGAAAATCCGTTAGGAAAAAGCAATTGCTTATAGGTAGGCATTTTTCTGGACCCGACCATGGCTGGGATAACTTTAGTATTCAGATCATAGACGTCGTCTATCCATCTACTAAGGATTCCCCCTTTGGATTTGAGAGAAAAATCCGAGAGCGGGAATTATTCTGGATGCTAGAACTTGGGTCAGTGTTTCCGTTTGGTTTAAATGATCATGTCAGTGGGTTCGGCAATGCTACAAACCGCCATTTAAATATATCCAACATTACCCAACTATTTAAACCCCATCAACGGAGACATCGCAGCCATGGTTGGCGAAAGTTTAATAGTTCGATGATTCACGATCATATCACTTTAAATTACTTAGTGGGTTTAACTAACACACCCAGTAGTATACATAGCTTACGTACAGTTCTGTATGCGTTACCTCTGAGAGCTTTAGATCAAATAGCCAGAGATATACAACAATCTCCGTCTTCAGGAAATATAAAACCATCAAAAATCATTAAAGTATGTCAAGATATAGCGTATTTTCGGTTGTATCGTCCAGTGAACATAATCGAAACATCTCAAGATCGGCTTTTCTTGAAACTCAACTACTTAGATAAAGGACTGGACATTATTAATTTACCTCGAATCCTGAATGATCCAGAGGTACGCAACGTTGTACCAAACTATTTTAAGTTCACAGAACCTCCTTGCATTTCATATAAGTACACTAAATCTATAGCCACCAACATATTCAATTACTCCAATGCTGTCCAGCAGTTTGACTGGAACTTATACACGTCAGGAGGCTATAGTTGTGATTGTGAATCGTGGAACTTTATCTATACACCATGCAAACATATTGTGACTGGTGACCTTGATGTGGTGAGTGATAAGGATCTGAAATTACTCCTGATGAAAGGACCTAAATATAGAGAGCCAAGAAGAATAAATCTGAAGGCCGACCAGAAGATAGTCCTGTCTGCATTGGAACAGTACGTTATTGATTGGTCTAAGCGAGAAAAAGTTGAACCTACAGTACTCGCTGATTGGCTGGACCTCACCAACAGCAAGGTCGTTGAAACAATCCGCCATATTGACAGAAGTACTCTTCCCCAAGCAAAACAAATACTGAGGAACTTCAATTCGCAAGAAGTTATAGCAAATCTTCAGAGTAAATTCGTCATAGTCCCAGCAGACAAAGCTCCGAATAATATAATATTCATATGTAAATATTACTATTACCAGGTGCTGGTTAAAGAATTGAGTGTAGACATATCTTCATCAAATACGTCTACTTACTCCCAAACTGCATTTACTCTGGAAGATTTATTTAACAATCACAAAAAGTTTCTCAGGGAAAGAGGTATTTGTCTTTCAACCAATCATAACGATATACCAAAACTATACTGGACTCCCAAAATGCATAAATCACCATACAAAGCTAGATTCATAGCTGGTTCTAGAAGCTGCACCACCAAGCTTCTTTCAACCCTATTGACGAGGGCCCTTCAGGAGGTAAAAGCATTTTGGGAAAGGTATTGCGCCATTATTTCTAAGAACTCTGGCGTTGAATGTATGTGGATATTGAAAAACTCAAAATGTCTTACGGAAGAACTTGATGCTAAAGGTCACATACCGTACAGACATGTATCCACATGGGATTTCTCGACTCTCTATACTACAATCCCTCATCAGGACCTTATTGACCGTCTAAGTTCATTAATAGTATCTGTGTTCAAGAAAACTGATCGTAGATATATTAATGTCGGAAGCCATAAAGCATTCTTTAGCTCTACTACATACAAGAGATATCATTCATGGGATGTTTCTTTGTTTATAGAATTGCTTGAATTTCTCATTAAAAATATCTATGTGAAATTTGGCAACACAATATATCAGCAGCATATAGGTATTCCAATGGGTACTAATTGTGCACCCCTGTTGGCTGACCTGTATCTGTTCTCTTATGAATATGACTATATGCAGGCGCTTTAAAAAACCGATCCATTCAAAGCCCGTTCCTTCTCATTCACCAAACGGTATATAGACGACCTTCCCGCTGTGGATAACCGCTATATAAATGACGCAGTGAAGGATATATATCCACCTTCACTGGATTTGAAGGAAACTACAGATAGCCCTACAGGCACATCATATTTATATCTATATCTCTATAAAAATGAAGCGGGCATTCTCTCTCGTCGACTTTATGACAAAAGAGATGATTACAATTTCAACATCGTAAACTATCCCTTTCTGGACAGTAATATTCCAGTGGGACCTGCATATGGCGTATACATATCTCGCTTAGTAGCATTTGCTAGATCCTGTGTTAAATGTGACGATTTTAATCAACGTCACAAAACATTGGTGCAGAAACTTAAAAAACAGGGCTATTCCACCAAGCGCCTACATTCAAAGTTTCTCAAATTTGGCGATACATATCGCATGCTGATAGCAAAATACGAACGTAGCGTGCAAGATCTATGGCGCTACGTTTCGTAACTTGTGTCTAATTCCGCTTAACCCGGGGCTAGGGGCCGTATGAACCCATGTACTTCAAGATCCTCATGGTACTCATATGAACAGTCACAATCAAAGCGTGACTGAGATACATCATTTTTAGATGACGACTCTATAACGAATATTATGGATTAAGAATACTGATCAGCGATACGGATTTGATATTTTTGGAACATCATGATGTCTTGCCGGCATCATTGAAAACTGTTGACCGCTTCTCTCTTGCAGGAAACAAGCCTATGTTTATGTAAACTATGATTGTCTTTTTGAATTTGGTGCTAATACTGTTATATGGAAAATGGAATAGGTCTTTGGATTATGGACGCGGATATTCTCTAATGGACGACGGCTGGATTGTGAATGACGGACTAGACGCTTGTAATCCATACCCTGTTTGGAAGATTTTATACAAATTGATGATAAGTCTGCTTGAATGACCTGTCAATCTTCATAGCAAGGGTAAGACGGGAGTGGACCAGATGATGGAAAGTGAGTATCCTACTCAGAGGATCCAAAGTCCGATTATGCATTATTTTCCTCGCGGATAGCAACAAAAAGCGTATTTCTGTTTTGGTATCCTTTCGAAGAGAAAATGAGCTTCAAAGCTTCAAATTTATCGCCAGGCTCATCCATCAGCTTATTCTCATGAAAACTTGCTTGCGTTTATTCAAACACCAGAGTTACATATCTTCAAAATGGATACTATGTATCTTCTTCATAGTAAACGCCATATTTATTATATCTGCATCATGGCAGCGGCTGGTAACATCTTTCTATCTGGCTTTTGTGCTGGCTGTAATCTCGAAGTGTCTATTCATTTGCCACATATGGAAATGAGGTGATACATGAGAGTGGTCTGGCGAGAACTGGTCGGACACATACTGTGCTGCTATACAGTTTTTGCGAGCCATTCTGCGTCACAAATCTTGAAAATACTGCCAGCACCATGGCCCATTTGGTCAAAAGTGTCTGGTGGCAATGTGGTCTCTGTATATCGCAAACGTCATTGCTGATCAGATAAAAACAATGGGCAATGCGTTGGCATTCCTCCCTGAGTGTCTATAACACATCGCAGAGTAACTTAGTTTCTGACAAGTAAATCAAGAAAATAATATCATTTAGTAAATTGTGTCGGCCCCATTCTCATCTCAAAGCTCGTCATCCTGTTTCTTGTACTCTACTATTGAGTCCAGGATCGCGAACTTCATTTTCCAATACAATAGGGACTGATGTAGGACGTATAGTTTCACGTACACGTACGAATCACATCATGTTTGCTCAGAGACTGAGAAGTGCTGGTGGCCGAACACCCAGCGCGTTAGCGTATTATGAGTTGCTTGTGTCGTAAGGCCCATTCTCACGATGCGATCGGCCTGAAGAGAACAATCGTAGACCGTTGTCGCGTGAAATAGAACAGGTCATATTTCATGCGATTGGTTGCATGCCACAAAACGGGCGATTACTACAAATCGCGTCGTAAGCATGGGCCTTAAGGGACCTGCATATGGCGTATACATATCTCGCCTAGTAGCATTTGCTAGATCCTGTGTTAACTGAGACGATTTTAATCAACGTCACAAAACATTGCTGAAGAAACTTATAAAACAGGACTATTCCAACAAGCGCATCCACTCAAAGTTTCTCAAATTTGGCGATACATATCGTATGCTCATAGCAAAATACGAGCGTAGCGTGCAAGATCTATGGCGGTACGTTTCGTAACTTGTGTCTTATTCCGCTTAACCCGGGGCTAGGGGCCGTATGAACCCATGTACTTCAAGATCCTCGTGGTGTTCATACGAACAGTCACAATCAAAGCGTGACAGAGATACATCATTCTCTAGATGACGACTTTACAACGATTATTATGGATTAAGAATACTGATCAGCGATACGGATTTTATATTTTTGGAACATCATGATGTCTTGTCAGCATCATTGAAAACTGTTGACCGCTTCTCTCTTGCAGGAAACTAGCTTATGTTTATGTATACTATGATTGTCCTTTGAATTTTGAATTTGGTGCTACTGTTATTTGGAATATGGAATAGGTCTTTGGATTATGGAGGCGGATATTCTTTAAAGGACGACGGCTGAATTATGAATGACGGACTAGACGCTTGTAATTCTTGTATGATTGATGGTGTTAATCGGGTAATGAGAACTATCGCGTATGGAGGAGGAAATTCATTATGGACAATGGCTACTTACTAAATATCGGAAATCACGCTTGTATTGTAATGCCGATTTCTCATGAACCGTTCAGACCTTGAGTATTTCACTCTTACTTGTAGATATTTTTGGACTACGTCTCCTATAGCTCTTCTATGGAATACACGTTCGCCATTTTCTCCTTTTCTCGACTTCCGTTATTTAACTCTTTAACTTTTCAACAAATTGAATTAATTTATCTCAAATTTCACCAGGATATCTATAACGCCAAACAGATATCCCCTAGGCTATACTCATCTGAACAGCCAGAAACGTTTCGATCAAACCATGATCAGACGATGTAGAATCGGCCATACACGATTAACTCACGAACATTTACTAAAAAAAAGAGCCAGTCACAAGGTGTGTTCCATGCCATGATGATCTCACGGTAAAACATATTCTTATCGAATGCATAGATTTTAAGACTGTAAGAGATGCTTTTTATCGAACGACTACTTTGGAAGATCTTTTTAGTCGGTTGAGGGCGGATGGCATCTTCGGTTATTTGAGAGAAATCGGGCTGTTACAGAAGTTTTAATGTGTGTATGTTTTAATGCGTTGGATTACTAAATTAATGACTTGAGTACTTAGAATTTTGTTTGATCGTCACTATATAGCTGAAATATTGCTGAACGCGACATTAAACCTTAATTCTCTCTCTCTCTCTCTCTCTCCCTAAAAATCAGGAAATCATCAAAATTAATGTTTTGATTTAGTGGATATATCAATGGGAGACGATATGCCAGGTACTAAAAATAGCAAAGGTCAAATACTGTGTTCACTGTACTCCTCCGCCTCACAGCAGGAAATTATTGAAAACGTTATCTGTGCCATTACTCCAGTACAGGGATGTAGATTCTGATCAAACTTCAGAAATACCTCTCGCTTATGACAAACAATGAACCTGTTGAGGTCGAAAGGTGAACGGTCAAGGTCACAGGGATAAAAAAAATATCAGGAACCCATTAAATATCGTATTTTTGTGAGTGGATGCATTAATGGAAAGTGATGACCTAGTGACCTCACTAGGTCAACGGTCAAAGTCACCGAACCCCAGCAACTCACAGTAACACGTAAGATTCATCAATTTTGTTTTAATGGCATAGTCCAGAGTGCCAATTATGTTCTCATTTAATGTATTAAGTTACCGACTTCCCATCCAACAATCACATGTAATGCTTCGTCGAATCACATAGCCATGTTCAGACCAGTAGAAGACATGTAGTCTGCCTTTCGTCTATATAGGTTAAAAACGAGATTTCGTGCCTCATCTGTAGAAGACTTCGAACAGATTGCTTGTAGTGATAAAATCACACACAGGCAATTTAAATTCTTGTAACGCGTGTCTATGCTTTGCTTGAATATTGATAAAAAAAGGAAGCCGTCGATGGATTTCGATCAAAAGTTATGGTTCCGTGTTTACTGTGCCGACAAGATGGTGCCTTGTGTAAACGATTACAACATTAGAAGGATAATATCGCTAGATTTATATGCAATTTCTTGATCGATCTCTTTATGTCGTTGGCAATTCTACATGTACTTGGGGTTGTTTAGAAAAGTAACGAAATGACCATGACAAGCGGTTAAACAAAATCACTAGTTAAACTTCACAATGGTTAAAGAGGATAAAATTCGCATTTATGTGTGTCATTACACTGAGACACAGTGAAAAGGACTCACAGACAACGCCATTACGCATCATGTGAGGTACATAGAACGGAACTTAACCCTACCTGGCTTGGTGGGGGGGGGGCACTTTCCGCTCCCCCCCCCCCCCATGTTGGTTTTTTGCTCGTATCTCCGGAACGACAAAACATTGAGAGCTGAAACTTCGCGACTTTTCCGATTATCATATTGGGATCAATTTGAGCCTATTTGCATGACCCCCCGAGCAGAGGATCATGGGTAAATTCGAAATGGCGGCCATGTGTGGTACCAGAAAAAGTGATGTTTTCGTCATATTTCTTCAAAATTTTAGCTTTTCTGTATAGAAAAGTGAGTAAAACTTATTTCATTTCATATCAGATTACTATTTACTAATTTATCATGCAATTTTTGCGAAGAAAAAACAAAAATAAAAAAATTCGAAAATTTTGACCAAAAAATCGTCCAAAAATGCTCTTTTGAAAATGAGGTCACAGTGACGTCATCCTGGCGGCCATCTTGGATTTTCTTACATTTTCTCGTAGAGCTTGACCCAAAGATATAGTGTGGTAAGTTTCAGCCCTCCAGCCTCAGCGATAGCGAAAATATTTAGGGGGGGCACTTTTTGCCCCCCCCCCCCAAGGATGCGGTACACCCCAAATCGCCCAGGCCAGGTAGGGTTAATAAGTTTTGAAGTCGAAGAGGCATTACGAGATCCTGGTCTCCTAATATGCCCGTATCAGATCCTAAATTTGGTAGTAAACAAATAGTTGCCCACGTTGATAATGAAATGACCATCATGAGCATAGGCCGTAGCAACTCGGCGGAGGAATCTCTCTTTTTGTGCCATAAAACTAATCGCATGAAATATGACCGGTTCTATTTCATAAGACTTGTATCGAGCGACAAAGATCGTACGAGAAAAGCACCAAGCGCCATTTCTAAATTCCAGAATATTCATTTGGTGTGGTGATTTCAGAGACAAATTCATAAATAACGCCCATTCGGTAGAGGGATGCATGAACCAGTTACGGATTGAGAACTATCTCTATGGTTTTCTGCTTGTCCTTGATTCGAATATATTATGGTATATTATCACACTGTGTAATATGGCAAGGAAACTACCTTGTGTAGACAAATCGCAGCTCGTTTCCTGATTGGCAAAGATATTCAATGCTTGGGTACCACGTTAACCAGGATGAGTGAAATGATGTTGCTTGTATTTTTCAAACGAAGTCACTTAAATCCAGAGAAAAAGAATGAATGATAATTAATTAAAATAAGACAATTGTTTGTGGCGTCGGCGTTGCTGCAGTGCGAATTTCAACAATTGTGTCAGTTTCACTTTCCTGCACTCTTGTTCTATCCTGGATCAATTATGAGTTATTCGTGCAACAGTTTAGAAACATATAGAAAATATAGAAACAAGCTGAGTAGCTAGCAGGTCCTCCGCCAAGTAGCCTGTTTGAGAGCATACAGCATATACGCTTTCAATATCTCCTTAAATATAACTTGGAAAGTTGATATGTGTATGTGGAAAGAGACGTTCATCTGGAATTGTTGAGACAATTTGAGGAGGTTTGGGAAGCAGTAATGGGTAGTGTAACACTGGAATGTAAGTCTGTAGTTGTATATGGATTTGTGGATGATGAGGTTTATAAATCGATGAGTGGAATAGATCAAGATATCGCGTTCACAACATAGATGGGTACAATATGGGTGAGTGAAATCCAAGATGGTCAATGGCAGCCATCTTGGATTACATACTACCTCAATGAAAATCAATACCAATCGCTGTCTAACTGATGTGAAGCACCGTCTCGAGTTTGAAGTTGATTGGTCAAATTGTTGTCGAGATATCACGTTCACAAGATCCGAGACGGATGGAATCCAATATCGTCAATGGCAGCCATCTTGGATTTGTACCTCAGTGAAAATCAATACCAATGGCCGTCTAATTGATGTGAAGCACATTCTCAAGTTTGAAGTCGATTGGTCGAACTGTTCTCGAGATATCGCGTTCACAAGATGTGGGATGGACAGAATCCAATATGGTCAATGGCAGCCATCTTGGATTATGTACCTCAGTGAAAACCAATACCAATGGCCGTCTAACTGATGTGAAAAACCTTCCCTAGTTTGAAGTCGATTGGTTGATTTGTTTTTGAGATATCGTGTTAACAAGATGTGGAACGGAGTGAATCCAATATGGTCCATGGCAGCCATCTTGGATTACGTATCTCAGTGAAAATCAAAACCAATGGCCGTTTAACTGATGTGAAGAACCTTCCCAAGTTTGAAGTCGATTAGTTGAATTGTTCTCGAGATATCGTGTTCACAAGATCTGGGATGGACAGAATCCAATATGGTCAATGGCAGCCATCTTGGATTACGTACCTCAGTGAAAATAAATAACAATGGCCGTCTAACTGATGTGAAGAACCTTCCCAAGTTTGAAGTCGATTAGTTGAATTGTTCTCGAGATATCGTGTTCACAAGATCTGGGATGGATGGAATCCAATATGGTCAATGGCAGCCATCTTGGATTACGTACCTCAGTGAAAATCAATACCAATGGCCGTCTGACTGATGTGAAGAACATTCCCAAGCTTGAAGTTGATTGGTGGAAATGTTCTTGAGATATCGCGTTCACAAGATGTGGGACGAACAGAATCCAATATGGTCGATGGCGGCCATCTTGGATTACGTACTTCAGTGAAAATCAATACCAATGGCCGTCTAACTGATGTGAAGCACTTTCTCAAGTTTGAAGTCAATCGGTCAAATTGTTCTTGAGATATCGCGTTCACAAGATGTGGGACGGACAGAATCCAATATGGTCGATGGCGGCCATCTTGGATTACGTACCTCAGTGAAAATCAATACCAATGGCCGTCTAACTGATGTGAAGCACCTTCTCAAGTTTGAAGTCGATTGGTCGAATTGTTCTCAAGATATCGCGTTCACAAGATGTGGGACGGACGGACGGACGGAAGGACGGACGGAGGGACGGACGGAAGGACGGACGGAGGGACGGACGGAAGGACGGACGGAGGGACGGACGGAAGGACGGACGGAAGGACGGACGGCTAGCATTTCCAAGTCCTCCCACCACTTCGTGGCGGAGGACAATAAAAATGGTAGCAAATGAAGATGATAGCCTCGGCAGTTTCTCTTCGGCTTGCTATATGAAAAACGCGTCGGGTTCTGAACGACAAAATAGGCTACATGCCAGAGAATAATTAAGACCTAGTGTGTCTAAATCAATATAAATCTATTACCAGATGGATGGATGGATGGATGGATGTATATGCTTACTGGACACCAAATAATCAAACTTGATATCGAGGAGACCTGCATCACATTCATAAGGAGTGCCATTGAATTATTTTCCTTGCTAAATTGCGTGCACAACGTACAATAATATGTCCGTAACCTTGAAGAGTACTGACCCGGATGTTGCAGGTTCCGTCATCTGTCACTCTACCTGTGTTATTCCTATCCCCCATTACCAATATCTAACAAATGCGATGTACTTAGTACAGCCATTGTGTGGCAATTAAAACTGCTCCTCCCCCACTGCCCCCTATTTGTTAAATATAGATGTCCGTTCGACATTTTCTATATTGTCTAAGACAGCTTACGTTATATTACGCCATTAATCTGGAAAGCCATTACGCATATTGGTCGCTAGATATGACCAAATAATGTATCGCATAATCCAATCCGAAAATTACATATGCATCCATCAATCTGTTTTTTTCTAAATGCGTCATTCTGGACCAAGCACGCGTCGTTCGAAAACTTTTCAGCGAAGTAATTAATATAAAAATACTACGTCATGGCACGACTTTTACCAAGGATCTACGATCACGAACGAAAGATGCATTGTTTGGCGTAATATAACGCAGTTTGCTTACAAGGTATCCATTCTGCTTCCTGAGATATCCTCTATGAGATCAAATGTGAGCCAATATGAGGGTAAATTAGCCCAATATACGTACAAGTCTGGGGAAGTACTGGGCCCTGAAGAGCTGTTCCAATCCTTCTCTGATTCCGTTTCCACACAAAAGCAAATATGACCTGAACCATCGCCCACGGAAGGCAAGACTGCGTAGTATATTACCGCTGAGTGAGATAGCTCTCACTCCCAGACATGTTTACTCGGGCATATTTGTTATTACGTCCTTGCTTCTTCACATGAATATGATATACCATCGATTCCATTTTAGTGTTCGCCCTTTTGGTTAATTGTTTTAGTAATAGTATTATGACTACGCTATCTTATGTAAACGATCATAACATTTTGAGACATAATCTTGTCTGGCAGCTGTGTGAATTTACAACCAATCTAGCGAAGCTGGTATCAAGGAATATATTTCGTCAAGACCGCGCTAATGACGATCGTCAGTACTGTTTTCAGTTTATATCTAAGCCAAACTTCTCAGGAGAAAAGACATGTCCGTGTTAACTGTTTTAAAATTCACCTGTGTTACACTTCTAGAGACTCGGCGACGTACGCACGGACAAAAATCGTGACTGAAACTGGAAAGATAATTGTAAACGCTTGCATATATTACGACATGCAGTGGCATGTTGAACAAAATTGATAGGTTATGATTCACTCTTTTCCTTTATCAGGAAAATATTTCGTCGAAGCTTGACGTCTATAAGTCTATAATTCATCCAATAAATTTCTCCAGCAGAGCGTCTCTGTGAAATATAAAATTATTTGAGATTTACTACTTAGGGCAAGAGGCTTGTTGTTAACGTTGATTGGGACCAATAATAGATGGCAAATTTCATCAGGACTTCTGAAGTTTTTCAGATTATTTGTATTATAACCACTCACTGTTGATTGATTATCCAGTATACCAACGGATATGATTATAATATATCTAATTTTACTCGAGTCATGTAATTGATGGGAATGTGATCATGGTGCAAACTGATCCCATCTCCACTGATTAGATGATGATGCATCTATTTTTCTGGATAACAATGCACATGGTCAACATATCGCACTGATAAATTACATCTTGAGATAATGTATTTTACAACAAATTGACACCAGGCAGTTGGAGAAAAGCTATGTTTGTCAGAGTGAGTGAGTGAGTGAATATGATTTAACGTCGCTTTCAATACTATTTTTGTAATATCACGACGTTTGGTTCTTATTCCTTTTCACACCCGGAAACCATACGTGACAGCCTGATGCGAGGAAATAGGTGGTATGCTTTAAGAGTAAGGGTCAATGAAGGGTTCCAATTTCAACTTCGGAAACTTGGCGTAAGTCTATCGGAAACTGTAGCGTTACAGTTTCCAGGACACTTTGCAATACGTCTCCGGAAATGGAAACTTGCGTTTTCACACAGTGGTAATAAAATCTCATCTGTTTCGACAAATATTTGAGTAATTACATTTATCTATCAGGCTGTTTGGAATAATATATATTGTTTAAAGATTGGAATTTTAGCTGAACATGAAGAGCATCGTACCAGTCTGAAACTTACAGAGCAACAGGATTTTAATCCCCAAACGCCGACAACGAGGAGTAAAAACAATTCGAAATTGAACAAGATAGCGTGCTTTACAATTTTGAATGGGTGTGTTGCAAAATGGAAACCGAACTGTAGAGATTGATGAGCAAATCAAGTTCTGGTACGGTTTCAAATGCAAAATCAGCCGTTTTGAACACAATCTTCCGATGACACTCGCCAATTAAACTATTGAATTGGTGAAATGTCAGGAATTATAATAATTACATATTTAGGTAAATGCAAATTTCAGATCCAACATTCGCAATAACTAGCCATGGTCCATCAATTCCCACTTTCACACCAAAATATCAGCACCTGTCATAGCCATAGCTACACTGCAATCGAAGATATCGTCTATGTTCACAAGCACGATCAGTATGTGTGTGCAAGAATGTACTGTAACTCTGTCAGTATGTCGGCACCTCTTCCCACTTCCCTTTATATACATGTGTTGTAATTCAGCATGAAAGACACAATTCGTCCATATATTTCACATATATGTTGTACTATGGCTCTGCAGCGGACTAACGTTCTAATGTTTTCGAAATACATTCCGTTGAACCTTCAAAATGACCGAACTTACTCTGCTATGTTGCCGGTACCTATAGATTGCGTACTTGCATTTTGGCAAGCACGCATATCATTCATTTATCCGGCTTGTCCATCGAGGTCGCATGTTGTATGTCGTTTTCCCTACTCCAGTTTACACCATTGGCTGTGTAATTCCCTTGTTCATCATTTCATATATTAATAGATATATCAATGAGTATTATCACCTCCCTATACTGTCAATCCTCCCTATACTGTCAATCCTCCCTATACTGTCAATCCTCCCTATACTGTCAATCCTCCCTATACTGTCAATCCTCCCTATACTGTCAATCCTCCCAATACTGTCAATCCTCCCTATACTGTCAATCCTCCCTATACTGTCAATCCTCCCTATACTGTCAATCTAATTTTGTACAGGGGTTACATGTTTTTGTTCTCTCGGCAAGTTCTCACCAAATACAAACTCGCAATCGTCCAGTATGGCATCTATTAGTCACCCGTGGGAGCAGTCGAAGAGCGAGTGATACAAACACCGATATCAGACGTCGTCCACAATGAATGTTCGCGTTCATAATAAAACTATTTTATCCAGACGAAACTATTAACACCAAAATCAAAATTAACGTCAAATAAAATATAAAGTAGCATAAGTTAGTTTCCTGAAAATCGATCAATATTTTCGAATGTTGCCTGCAAGATATTTCTGTCATCAAATCGGCTTCAGCCCCCGATTAAGCCTACTTTAACTTTCTATAAGTGTGTGATATTTATCATCAAATCTGAGAAAAAACTTTGTCAGAATAAAATTCGGTAGATATATTTCACGTTCATCATTTGCTCAACATCAGGAACTATTCTTAAATTAACTCTTTGCCACATGACGCTATAATGACGCCATTTGACTCCCATTCCATTCCATAATGACACTATTTGATGCCTCAAACAAATTAATAAATTTATTAGTTAAACTCATTAACAATTACCTCAAGCAGTACTAAATATGCTAAATCACTTGTCCTTTCATATTTGAAGGTACAAATATATAGTTATACCTGTGGCTCCACAGAATTGTTTTGCATTTGACAGTTTATAGGTGAGCGGTCTAAAGGGCCTATGCAGCAGCACAGTATCATCCACTCTATGATTCAGAAAGAGATGTCATTTGGTGTCATCATGGGGCAAAAAGTCAAGTTAGTAATAAAGCTGGGTATGCTATATATATTTTATATGACTATGGTTTGTAGCATCTTTTGTGTCAGCTGTCATCTTGGAGCATCTAGTAATTAGACGTGATCTGACACACACTATCCTGGTTCAACACCGTGGACCGCTTAGTTGAATATTCATAAGCATTTCTGCGGCGAAGCCAGCTGTATTCTATTATGTTGGAATGTTTTCCACGAAAGTGAACGACTTTTTCGTCATGAAGTGAGGGTAATTGTGTGACAGCTGTCTCCTTTGCCAAATATGGAAACGGAGCGGCAAATTGGAGCATATTATGGCTTGCTTATATTGCTTCAATGAAACACGGGAAGCTTCAGACAGATAATGATAAGATTCTCATACTTCCATTCCCTAACAGAAGCGTGTAAATCTAAGCGCTCACTTCTATGGGACACAAACAGCTGATGGAGCATCTAATTTGAACGATATTCCTCAGACCGCCATAAAAGATCGCTGTGACCGCCAATTCCATCGAATCGATTATCAAGATACTTTCAATGTCTGGGAATTCTGGCACAAGAATCTCCGTCATAAGCTTCACTTCTTCGAAACAGATGACCTTTATCAGGTTCAAGGTCCCATATGGTCTCTGTCTGAATGTATGCTCAGATCAATTGCCAGAGGTGCGAAATATGATTTAATATTCACCAGTAGACCTGTCACGTTCACTAGCCATTAATATCAATAAAGGATTGCGCTCAATTAAGATTTATGGCTCAATGTAATTGTTTCGTCAAAAGGAACTCCTGGCTCGTGGTCAGCCTCGTATATGTTCAGCCGTAGTCCATTAAAGCTCCATGGTTGGACTCTCAAATGTGGTTAGACATCTTGAAGAGGTTGCTCGAATTTAAGGTTGCTTGGGCAAGTATAAATGGGTATGTCATAATGCGAACAAACGGGCTATACACCCCAGAAGTATTCAAAGAAAATACAATATTCTTAATTGTACTGTTCTGAAACCACTAGCATACATCGATTCAATCTCTGTGTCCTAGCACCGAGTGCGATGCCAAGACGGTGTTTTTCGCAATATTCCCAAGGTCGTAGAGGCGTTCACAGTTGCTAATCAATCATATTACTAGTACGTTCGAAGAAGTGTTTTGGCAATCAATCAAATGCTGAGCCTGAAAATATCATTCTATGAGAGGCCAGTAGCTTTAAACCTAGCTTTGTTGATACCAATGGCGATTGCTGCTTGTCGTAAGTGATTGGTCTGTATTTATCATAGACAGGAATATAGCAAACCTAGCGTAGACCCTGAATTTTTGTCCACTGTAGCCTTAGGTCATCCTTGTGATTGTGTTCATTTATTTCATGTTTTGCCTTATAGCTGAACGACCCAGTAGATATGGGTATTTTTCATTGTCAAACTGTTTCACAACTTTACGAAAGACAAATTATATTCAACGCACACAACCACTACCGACAGCAACAATCAACAGAAATTTGTTTAAAGCAAAGCTTAGCCATATAACAGCTTCTCTTCACCATTTGTTACTTCTATTGCTGGAAACACAGCTTGACAACATTTCATTGTAAGCAGACATGATCGAAGAAATTGTTGTACCCCGAACAGGGATGCTTCGCATCTTTGCGTCCAGTGGAATTTCTCCTTGAAGAATATCATAAATATAAAATTTTGAACGTGCGATTAATAAGTTTCGATCTGTATATGGCGTATACATATCTCGCCTTGTAGCATTTGCTAGATTCTGTGTTAAATGTGACGATTTTCGCTGCGTGAAATAGTCAAGTTTCCAATTCCGGAAACCCGCCGGAAACCTATTGGGAACTGTATTGCAGCGACACAGTTTTCAATAGGTTTCCGGTGGGTTTCCAGAATTGGAAACTTTACCATTTCACGCAGTGTTTAATTAACCTCACGAAATTTTATTGTAGAAACTTATGAAACAGGACTGTATCATCAAGTTTCTCAAATCTGGTGATACATATCGCATGATGATAGCAAAATACGAGCGTAGCGTGCAATATCTATGGCGGTACGTTTCGTAACGTGTGTCTAATTCCGCTTAACCCGGGGCTAGGGGCCGTATGAACCTATGTATTCTCAAGATCTCAAGTAAGATCCCCATAGTGTTCATATGAACAGTCACAATAACAGCGTCACTGAGATGCATTATACTCTAGATAACGACTTTACAACGTATATCATATGGATTAAGAATACTGATCAACGATACGGATTTGATATTTTTGGAGAATCATGATGTCTTGCTGGCATAATTGAAAACTGTTGACAGCTTCTCTCTCCCAGGAAATTAACCTGGTTTTATGTATACTATGATTTATCCTTTTAATTTGGTATTTATGTTATTATATGAATTAGGTCTTTGGATTATGGACGCGGAAATTCTTTGATGGACGGCGGCTGAATATTGAATGACGGACTAGGCGCTTGTACATTGAAGACGAAGCGGCATTACATGGCCCTCTGATTAAAATTTGAGTATGTCTTCCTGTATTATTGAGTTCAGAATGTTTGTTCTGAAGGGGTACTTTGCACAATATAATGTTAATCCACAGCATCTAGAAATACTCACGGGTTGTTCGGGATTATTCGGAAAGATCCGAACCGAACTGGCCGTTCAAGCCATCAGCTCCAATGGTGAAAAAAATATATTCACATAAAATTATAGTAAGCAGCATTGGTCGGCGGGGAACAACGAGTTATAATTTACTGACAATCAATTCCAGTCATGCCAGTACGGGTATTGGGCATATTTCTATTACAGATGCCCAACGCTAGCATATTGGGAAACAAATATATTATGTATATCCTGCGTTTCACCCTATGCAGTTGCTTTCTATTTTCGAAATATACCGCGGATAGTGTGTGTTTCTCATGACTGAGACCGTAAATTATTACGAACTGAATTATTAATTGTGTTTTAATGAAAATCAAATAAAAGCCTGAATTCCACGTGAGTGGGTTGTCAGAGAGACATCGTATGAAGCCCCATTCATTTAACCTCACATAATGGGTGGCTGCGTCGAACTTCACTCCAATTTGATATACGTCTTCGAATTCCATCAGCTCAGCAGTTATAGTAATTATACCCGCAGGCATTGACAGCCTGGGCAGTCATGGCTTGTACGGAACTTTATGAGTATTCATAAGTTCCAAAGACCTATCACTCTTCGTCAGTATGGCTGCAACGTTAGTTAGACGCCTGTAAGTTGGATCTACCAGGGTGCATGATCAATATGAACCTACTGACTCTTGCATCTTCGCTGATGGCCTAGACCGGATGCATGATCCTTTCTTTCCGATATCCCTCTGTCGAGAAAAGTCTCCGATAGACTTATCCCCAGGTTAGGTCTCAGCACGAAGCGAATCTGTGGACTTTTAACGAGATAGCGATGAAGGAAAGACCACGGAACAGAACACAACATCGCAAAAGGACGCTCATGTAAACAATATATTTGGAAGTGATCAAATGACGATATGGAAATATTAATATTTGTATGATGTTTAGACGTTGAAAAACAAGATGATATTGAAAAATTTCAAATATGATCGGATAGATACTGAAATGAGAACTCTCCGAAATATTGCACTTCTGGAATCAAGATTGGCGATATTTCCCCGAGGGTTTTTGCGAATCGGTATTTTGTGGTTTCCATGTCTATATTAACTAATCCACATTACTGTCACGGGATGGTTTTGTCTCCCTGGGGATTAGCCTGTCACCGAATTATTCTGCAATATCCTCTCCGCATTCCTCACGCACTGTATTCAAATGAATACTCGGTTATTATTTTTTTTTCTGTGATTCGCATCACCCTATAAGGACACCCCTATACTGCGAGAGAGATCTATATCTGCATATTATTATACCTCATGTAAATTCGTAATGTTTTCATTGGTTGACAGCCCGTCACGTGTCATTCTACAAATCGTGATGTTCAGTGATGATGCAGTCATATCTTGCCTTACCGTTGAATAAATGTCATGTACCACGGAAGAGCGTTGGACATGACATTTATTCCACGGCGACATCTGTCGGCCGAGAGTTGCCTCCCATAGTGCGCGCGCCAACATACTCCCTGAAACGAAGATTGATGTGTATATGTCGGCCTGATGTGTATACGTCGGCCCGTTGGTGATAGAAAATGGTGAATGTGATTTGGTAATTGACTGAAATAAATTTGACATCTTTTGAAAAAGTACGTAAGATAACCGAGAATGTTACTCTTCCAAATTATGCGATTGAGTCGACAAACAAGCCGAGGTCGAACAGCTGATCTTGACACGGCGTTTTGAAATCAACAACGGTCACGCAATGTTGAACACGATATGCTTATTTCACCGAATCATCCCCATTCACATGATTATAAAGTCCCATTTTATTCAAATAGGACATTCGGTATAATAAAACAACTATTGCATGCTTATAGAGTGGGACATCACGATTTGTCAGCTCTCGACAAGTGATGTACAACTCGCGCTGCGCGCTCGTTGTACATCACTTGTCTCGAGCTGACAAATCGTGATGTCCCACTCTATAACATGCAATAATTGTATATTATGACTCGACCCGGGGATTTTATTGCTGCACTTTCCATGTAGGAAATCAACAAATCACATTTCGAGAAAATGTTATTATCCAGGTTTTACATATTTGTTTCATAGATGTTTCATGTATAGCTGACCTCATCTGTAATATATTATCTAGTTTGTGACGTTATACCGTACAAACAGTTATATTTACCATATATATTCTTTATTTGGAAATGCTTGCGGAGGCCATTGAAATATATGGGAAAGGTATGGTAAATGGTTGTACATTTCCCATGCATTTGAGCGGCCTTCATCAAAATGTATGGCTTATAACTTTTTGTGTAGAGTTGGTTGAAAACATTTCGTAATTGCCGTCTGGCTAGTGTACCAGCTGTAATCGCGGAACGTCTTGATTACTTTGCCAAATATGGAAATGAGGCGATACATTGGAGCATGTAGTCGAGTCGTGATCTGAATTATATATTCCTGGTCAACGCTTCTTACGAACCATTTTACGGTGCAAATCTGGGAATTATGATCATTCAACCTAGTCATACACTTAGACAAATGTTCAAATGTATGATGTCTTGTCCGCTGTGAAACCAACTATGAGGATTCAGCTGTTCTGTTATGGCTGAATGTTGACTTTGGCATCACAAAGTGGGAAAACTATTTGAACGAGACAATCCGGTCAATTTCTAAACTATCTGATAACGATACGGTCACCATATATCGCAGACATCCCCGCTGTTCCAATGCACATCTGGACATTTTGTTGGCATTCATCCATGCATGTCTATTAGCCACCTCAAATTATCAAACCAAATGCTTCCTGATCAGGGGATGTAAATCGGGTGGCCATGAATGGAACAAAACATGTGCTATAGCTAATATCCAAAATTAGGATTTACCGAATTATGTTCCGTACATTCTTATTTCAAAGCACGTTATAAGTTGTATTCTTATGATGATGATGATGATGATAAACTTTATTTACGGAGGGTAACGATAGTCAGTTACATGTGAAACTGTTCTTCCGGGATGGTATACATATACATTTTAACAAATATACAAGCATGATAAAAGTAATAACAGATCAAGTGTACATATTTACATTTTCTACTGATGTGGACTACTAATGAACCTCGACTTGAAGCTGTTCAAGGATGGTGCTTGTTTCAAATCAGAATTTAGTGAGTTCCGCAATTTGGCTCCAGAATAATTTCATGAGTATGGGTGAACAGAGCACTGATGTAAGTAGGATAGTAGTTGTGCATGGCTTTATACATGAAAATGGTTTTATACATGAAAATCGCTTTCTGGTATTCTATCCTCTCTGGTACACTCATCCAGTGTTTACATGGAATACACATACATTGAGTTCAGGAGTGAGAAACGCTTCCATTAGACCGATGTAGTTCTAACAGATATAGCTAAACGTCCATGGCATCTCATCTCAGTAGAGAAATGTTAGCCGGGGAATACCCGTCGTATTTGTCAGATAGTCATGGCAAACCTTTGCGTTTCCGTGTCCGTAATTTATTTCTCACAACATTTCGCTTCTAATTGTAGATATTTCTAAAGTAAACTATAGTATAAATTTCTATACTTTCTATTCCTCTTTAACAGTCACAACCAAGATTTTGTCGAATTACACGACCATGTCAGAACCAACATGATGTTTTGACTCGATACATATGAGACCATAGACCTTATTCATTCTAGGCTTCGAAATTAATGCAATTGAAGCGATATGCAAGAGGTGGGAAATATTGACGACGTCTGGCGACTAAAGAGTAACCGTATGACTATACAGGAAAGCTTCTCTCGGCACCTCACATTCAGACCCGAGAATACGGTGGATTCTCCGACGTGACCTTTACATCTGAATCGCAATTTATTGCAGTTGTTAATGGGAAGACTATGAATTATCCACACGGCCCCCAGCACCGGCTTAAGCGGAATTAGATACGCTTGATCGAGAGCTGTGATCAGCTGAAACACATAACTCGTCTGATCAAACACATAGCACGACTGATCTTAATGCATGAGCATCGAGGACGTCTGGTGGAGTAAACGCCTCAACATTGGGTAAACCTGGTAAATGCAAGCGTACCAAGAAAAACTAACCTGTAATGTCCGACGTCGAAAAACGACGTCCGACGGCTTCAATTCCACCAAAACAACAAATCTACATATATTTGTCGAACGACATGCATAGAGGGCGGACCGTTAGTCCGCCAGCAGAATCCTTCCATATACAGGTAATAAATCACGTCACGTCAAAATCGCACACAGGCATGTTAAATATTTGTACTGTGCGCCTTCTATTTGCTTGAATCAAGCATCCTAGAGCTCAATGGTGATTATATAAGCAGGAAGGTGCTCTGTGTTAACGATGACTACATCGTATAGTCCGACTCGTACACAAATTGTTCATAGATATCTCATATGTGTTTGGGTTTCTACATTGTACACGTTTTTTAAAATGTTTACAAGAGTATTGAACTGAATGGACTCATTCCACACTCTATACTGACGCCCAGCGTTTAAACAACATCACTTCTTATATTCCCCAGAGATGCTAAGAGCGTCTGACATTCATCCTTGCATGTGCTATTGAAATACAAGACAAAAAATGATGTAAGTCTAAACTTTAACTGACTCAATTATTTTAGACCGTGTGATGTAATATTGGCAGGCTTGCCAGTCTTTTGTATTACTTTGTATGAGTCAAAATGTGTTGGCAGTCTGCCGGATGTTGAAAAAAGAGCAATATTCCCAGGCTAAATTGCAATATTGGATTTTTTCATGATATTTCAAATTGCAAGAAGTTCAAAATTGACTTGGTATTATCATGTATTTTTAAGCTTTTTGGGAATAAAACAAGATCCTTCGGCGCTGGTTTTGCGATTCGATGATGCATTTACTTAGACCAAGAAGGTTGCCAACATCGGAGTCGCGGTTCATAACCTATGCACGTCTGACTGGCGATTTGGTCGGCTCACGTCGCCACAAAGTAACTCAACATTGATAAAGCAATGGGTGTGTCTCGATAGCGTCGTGATGGTACCAACAGTTTTACAGAAACTGCAGCGTATCAAGCGAAACATTTTTCTTGGTCGGTCAGTTCAACATTTCAAAATAATATCCGGCATTTTGATTGACCCGAGAAGAAATTAGAAGAAGATCCAGTCATTTCATATAGTTTCTGAGGATCCGAAGAACATTCTATATTATAATACAATAAAACTGAAATCAATGACACTTACGAAAAACACCTCACTTTACGTTCAGGAATAAGCAAATGAGCTATGGAAACGACGACCTTCTCCCAAATCTTTTACTTCCTTTGATTCGAATGTATCAGAGTTTTTTATTACACTGCGAAACGCTACAAGTTTCACCCTGCTGAGAAGTATTATATCGTTATATCTTTGTTGTTTTCCGATTAGAAAGAGTTATGCAATAGTTTTCACCTATGCTACCCAGATGCGAGAAACCATGCTGCTAGAATTTTGCACACTAAGTCACTAACTCACTAACATACTTGATCGTTATGTTTGCATTAATCTTATGCAAAAAAACCAGTCTGTTCTCCCAGCAGACAATCGCGGGAATGATTAGATATGATTGGACACTATATTTGACCGCATTAATATTATAATTATTATAAATGACGAATTCGTTTACTAAGTGGCACGAGTGCAGGATATCTTTCCATTGGTATAGCGTCACCAACGTGATATTAAAACATTTTATCGTAATCGAAATTTGGTAACGAAAGCAAATGGAGACGATATCGTTTGTAATTACTGTGTCAAACCTGTGTCGAAAATTAGAATAATTGACTATACTACATGTAATTTCTAAACTAGATTAAATCTCCTGTCTGTAAAGAATGAATGAAACTATTTACAGTTGGATAGATGTGTATGCTAAAAAGACACCTCATATTATAGCATGATATTGGACAATCAAAATGCTTGCACAAAGCACAACGGAATCCGTCGCCTGAACGTAATAGATATTAAATGAGTGTCGAGCATCATGCACCCAGATGCCTATCTTTACTTTATTGCTCTATTACGACAGCATTGCATCTTTACTCGCGTGTCCTAAGCGGCACCAATGCATGTGTGTTATTCCCTGTATCCCACTACGATTATTCAATAGTGACCGTCTTTAGTATGTATGGCTACCATATCTTCAATGTAATTTGTCAAGCTTGCTGATTTGTGACAGATATTCTGTCATGGATGAATTCGTTAAACTGGTTTCTGCCATTGTTTTGCACGTATAGCTTGTAACATATATCGTGATGTCTGCAAATCAATACTTTTTCGTTTCAGCTCTACTCTATTCGATACCAGAATATGGGCTCCTAAAGTGGATTTTCTTTCGTTAGGTCACCGAAGAGAAATGGGGCGGGGGGTAGAAATTGGAATTCACCAGATCTAGATATGAAACAATAATGCATTAGTTCAACTCCCACAATCACAGACTTACCTCGTAGTCACCCGAAATATTTCACGTAAAATGATTTGTTCTATCTTGTCGCGTTCCATGTTCTATGATATTTCCTATGAGATCAAAGAAAACGACAGGTGAGACAACATTTACTATAGCAACTTTTTCGAATCCACTCAAATAAGCAGGCATATGGTATAATGGGGCGACATAACTAATCATTCTTGACAATTTTGAGGAGTTGAACTTCTCTTTATTCTCAACCCACTGCATGAAGGCACAAAGTACCGCATTCAAATGCTTAGTGTCAGAAATGCCTACGTCATGTATAGCTATTGATTGAGACAGGACACACCGACATGCCGACAGAGACAAATGTGTCGTTTTGCCTTGCCGTGCTAGATACTCGTAGCTACATCAATCACGATTTATTGCTCATTGTTTTGGTTGTGTTGGTTGAGATGAGTATCGATATGTACGAATACGTCAATATCGCACACAGGCATGTTAAATATTTGTACCGTGCGCCTTCTCGTTGCTGGAATATGGATAATAAACTATCCGATCAAGCGTTCTATAGCTCAGTGGTGATTGTATCAGCAGGAAGGTGCTCCGTGTTAACGATTACTACATCGTATAGTCCGACTCGTACAGAAAGTTTTGATCGATCTCTCAAATGTGGTTGGGTTTCTGTTTTAAAATGTTTAGACGAGTATTGAACTGAACGGGCTAGTTCCCCACTTTACACTGACGCCCAGTGTTTAAACAACATCACTTCTTAGATGCCCCAGAGAGACTAAGAGCGTCTGACATTCATCCTTTGATGCGCTATTGAAAACCAAGACAATGTAAGTCTAAACTTTAACTGACACAATTATTTTAGACCGTGTGATGTAGTACTGACAACTTCCCCTCGAAAGGTTAAGTCGAAGAGGCTTGCTGGTCCCTTGTATTACTTTCTAAGAGTCAATATATTTTGGCAGTCTGCCGGGTGTTGAACCAGGAGCGATATTCCCAGGCTCAATTGCACTTTTGGATTTTTTTATGGTATTTCAAATTGCAAGAAGTTCAAAATTGCGATTCGAAAATGCATTTACTTAGACGAAGAAGATTGCCAACTTATAGATTCGCTTTTCATAACCTATACCCGTCTGATCGAATATTTGGTCGACTGTCCTCACCCACAAAGTAACACAGCATTGAAAGCTCAATGTGTGCGTCTCGATTGTTATGGTACCAATGGTCAAGCCATACATTTTTCGTGATTGGTCAGTTCAATATTTCAAAATGATATACGGCATTTTGATTGGTCTGAGTAGAAAACTAGAAGAAGATCCCGTCATTCATAGTTTCTTGGGAAGACATTCTATATTATTATAGAATACAATTGAAATCAATGAGACTCTTTCCCGAAAAAGACTTCACTTTTCGCCCAGGAATGGGGAAATGAGCTATGGAAACGACAACCTTCCCCCAAATATTTGATTCGAATGTATCAGGGTTTTTTATTACACCGTGAAAGGTTACAAGTCTGACACCTGCTGAGGAGTAAATACTAATTCCTTCGTCGTTTCCCGATTAGAAAGAGTTACGCAAATATTTGACAATTATGCAACCCAGCTGCGCGAAACCATGCTGCTAGATTTTTCCAAATACTAACTAACTAACTCACATACTTGATCGTTATGTTATTGGTATTGAGTCATCAAGGTAATATTAAACATATTATCGTAACCGAGGTTCGGTAGCGAAAGCAACTGTAGACGATATGGTGGTAGTTTGTGTGTCAAGCCTGTGTCGCAAATTGGAATAATTGACTATTCTAATTTTCCGGACTATATTAAATCTCCTGTCTGTAAGAATGAAACTAATTCAAGTTTGATCTTAACCCTATCTGGCCTTGGCAATTTGGGACCTGTCCGGGCGCCCCTCTCCCCCTACCTGAATGTTTCTCTCATACTGAAATTCACAACATTATACCCTTGAATCAAGTTCTACCAGAAAATACAAATCGAAATCCAAGATGGCCTCTATGATGACGTCACGGTGGTGTCATTTTCACAAAAGGCATTTTTGGCTGGATTGTTTTGGTCAGATTTATTCGCAAAATCAGCATGATAAATTAGTGAATAATAATCTCCTAAAAAAGTTTTTACCCAATTTTTCCTCGCAGGAATTTTCAAGAAAACTGACGAAAACATTACTTTTCTGGTAGTCCATGTTGAATATAGTCATGAGGGAGTTATGCAATTAGGCCCGAAATGACCACGATGTCTACAACTCAATTTTTCTGTAGTTCCGGAGATTGGGGAGAAATTTCGTTAGGAGGTGGCACAGTGACCCACAGGTCAGGTAGGGTTGACAAATTTAGCACATGCGTCCGAAAAGAGCAGTGTTTATTGTTAATATTTGCTTTAAACAAATCTAAATAATTTTAACGTCTTTGTGTGTGAAGAATAACCTCTCCATTACTAGATTAAGATAATTTTTCGTATTATTCTCACACCTAGTCCAACACGCGGGAGTGTGTGAATACACATATTTTCGAAATTGTTTTGAAGAAATTCCATATGGCATTAACTATGTTCAACAGTGGTGCAGTCAACCTGTCTGTTACGTTTGGAAGGGTTGTTTCGATGATTAAAAACATCCAGTGTTATTACTTCACTGCTCTTGGATATTTTTATCTAGTACCTTTCAACCCGGTGCAACGGACCGTGTGGTCATATCATTCAATTTGTCCACATGAGCAAGTACAATAAAAGCATGGTTCATATACAAATCATCGCAGGGGTCATTTTTTGGTTATTGCTATATTTTTAGATATGCAGTGCGAATATTGGCCTTTGGGGTCATACGACTTCCAGTCAGACAGGTGTATGGCGTTCACATATCTCGCCTACTAAAATTTGCTAGATCCTGTGTTATTTGTGACAATTTTAATCAACGTCACAAAACTGTATTGCAGAAACTTATAAAACAGGGATATACCACCAAGCGCCTTCACTGAAAGCTTCTCAAATTGGGCGATACATATCGCATGCTGATAGCAAAATACGAGCATAGCATGCAAGATGTTAGTCTTTACGTTTTGCAACTTTTGTCGAATTCCGCTTAACCTGGGACTAGGGACCGTATAAACCCATTACTTAAAGATCCTCATGTGTCCATATGAACAGACACAATCAAAGCTTGACTGAGATACATCGATATCATTCTCTAGATAACGACTTTACAATGAAAATCATATGGATTAAGAATACTGATCAGCGATACAGTTCTGATATTTTGAAACATCATGTCTTGCCGGCATCTTTGAAAACTGTTGATCGCTTCTCTCTTGCAGGAAACTAGCCTATTTTATGTATACTATGATTATTGTTTGTTTTGTTGATTTTGGTGCTATTGCTGTTATATGGAATAGGTGGTTGGATCATGGACGCGGAGATTCTCTGGAGGATGACGGCTGAATAAACGAATGTGAACTGGACGCTTTTATCTTGTCAATACGCCGGCTTCTTTTCCCTCTACGGTATCACGGTATTTTGCGTTTAATTCATTGATGACGGCATGATATGTATAAATGTCATCATATATTACTCATAACTAATAGTAGAGTACATTATCAGGATTTGTAGGTATTTTACAGTCTCATAGTGAAACGATGGCGCTCAGACATACGACATACATGCATATTCATTGCCAGAATTATGAGAGAAGCCTAGGAAGGCCTACTGTCATGAGATAAATTTTAATGATAGAGGAATTGCATTAAGTACTGTCGTTACAGAGAGTTTTGGTGAATTGCTGCTCCATCAATCGCGATTTTGTCTCGATTTTTCGATTACTGATACTGTTTTTTTTTCATGAACAAAAAGCGTGATACATGTAGTTTCTCGAGATTTAAAGGTTTGATCTTTCATCGGTTCATGTCTGGATGTGGCCATTCGCTAGTTAAGTGCTTCTTTCAAGGGCAAAGCAATCCCGATACATTGATGAACTGCACACAGGCAGTGTGTGTTGTGTGATGCCGCTACATTCTGTGTAGTTCCATGGAATGAAAACCACGGCTTAGCTGGCTATCGATACATTGGTGCATATGTCAGTGTGAAATCCATATTACCTAAAATACGTAAAACTTCGTCCAAGTCTGAAGTCAGGGTAAAATTCATCCAATTTCTTAATCATCGCTTATTTGTGAAATATACAATTATTTGCGCTTCACAAATTAGGTTACCGAAAATTGCACTGCTTGTCGATCTTTTTATCTGGAAACGAAAATAGATACCGAGTTTTATTTTAACAAATATGTAAAAACTAAATAATCTTACAGAACGATAGAATATCTACAATTCTTCACTTGTTTCTTCTTTAGTTTCAGTTGTATTATACTCAATTTATCGTTGATTGACCATCCCGTACTCCACTGGCTATGATTATATTATATCGATTTTATATCAAACTACATACTTCTGTCGTGAAATAGATGAGAATATAACCATAGCGTGATTTAATCCATCCAGTGATTAGACTCGAATGCATTTATTTTGTGGGTAACAATGCACGCGTACTCAATATAATACATTTTGAGAGAATAAATTTCTCCTCAAAGTGGAGACCGATCGTTGCAGAATATTCATATCCGAGTATTGAATTGGGAGTCTGATGCCTCAAAATGTGTAGTACATATATGCTCTGAAGGTGGAGCTGTTGATTCCCTTGTGTTGGGAACATATCTGGGCAATTATTGTGGCAGCTTAATCGGAATTGAGCTCTTTCATAGATGTTTTCAGCGTTGTACCGCTCTGAAATGAACACTATAGATTTAAATATTTTGCTTTGGAAAGAACCACAGATAAAAGTTTCCAAGTTGGCATTCTACATTACTAACGGCGAAAATCAGAACTGCGCATTCAGGATAATGAGAACATTGAAAATGACGACATTCGCTCTTCAGTCTTACGGACACCTATATCGTATTGGCTAAACGATCAGGTATAGCTCTGATTTATCTGGCTTGTATTTCCTTGTACCGAATTTCAGATTAATGAGATGAGGACTACCCTATACAACCAAACATATTTTGCAGTGGATAACGGATTTGTATTATCTCGGCCGATTGTTTGACTAAATATTCAATCACCCAAGAGCGGATAATCATAAATAGGAGCGTCAGGTCCGATTTTCGTTTAGCGGAAGTCGTTTATAAAGAATTTACGTCCACGATGAAGATACCTTCTTCATTCTAATATCGCCAAAATCCAATCCGGTGTGATGGATAAGAATGTACTGGTGATTAGTATCCCTTTTCATATCCTTTTCAATTGCAAGAATTAGAGGGCAGACACTTGTCCCCAATGTGGAAAATAGTGTCCCAGATGATAGGAGCCGGACATGCTTAGCCACCAGAATTCTTAGCTTCCACACCGGCATAAATAAAAACAGTATGAAAGATCACAATTTATTTTCGTGCTAGAAAGAAGCGACAAACAGAAAATGCCGGCAAGATATCATGGTGCTTCTATCGTCATATCCGTTTTGCTGATCTATATTTCTTTGTTTCAATTCAATTTCTAAGTCGTTTCCTGAGTATTCCTCAGTTCACGATTTGGTTGTGCTTGTTCATTTAAACACAATGGAGATGTAAATCAGTGACTTTCAAACGGTCCCAAATCTCGAATTTTTTTTTAAATATTCGTCAAGCTAAAATGCGGTAGACATAATGCACGTTCATCCTTTGTTCAACATTAGGTACAACTCACAATAGGTACAACTCACAAAGTTATCTTCGTAGTCAAGCAATGTAATATATTAATATATCTCAATCAGAGCCACTGGTAGCATATTGTATTTGCCTCCAGACGGCCATATCGTACGTAGTAATTATTTGCCAAATATTGAAATAGTGCGATAATTTGGAACATGCATTGGAGAAGTCATCCTATCTATATCTGCTTTGTCTGTACGGCTCAGGAAACATTTCACATTATGCACCAGATACAATCTAACATAGCGGAAAATAGCCAGCTGGTATGGGAGGGACGTTTTCGTATTTCCTCTCGGAAGAACGGTCGCTACCAAAGCGATCGGGACATGATTCTATATTAATGCGTATTCCCTTATTGTTGGTTATACTATTTGGTAGGCATTCGGAATTAACTATACGATCTTATGAAGCGCTTAGTAAACTCTTACGCTTCCGAAATTGCACAGTGTATAGAATAATAGGTAACCCATATTGCCTAACATTATATTTTACACACATTAGAGCAACCATTAATATTACCACCTCTCTCTCTCCCTCTGATCGAGAGACTTTGAATGCTTATGAGATTTATTAATGAAGTATACAATAGGCGAAATTCGCAATGGTAACACCTATTTCTCAAGGAACGTTGAGAGCAACTCTTATGTGCTGATATCTGAAAAATAGCACGACTTGGATTTCATTCATCCAGTCGGCCATATCAAGATCAAAATGACATCTGGTCCTGGGCCGCTTGTGTGCTCTGAGCTATTGTCGAACAAATGAATACGAACTAGTATTGACCAACAGACCGTTCGAATTTGTTATGCATAAATATCAATAATCAGCAGCCATCAAGTTTGATTAAGAATTAATAGTTGCTTGCTCATATAAACCTCCGTGGTCGGTCTTGACGGTTTTATCGAATATGGTAAAGAAGCTACAATAACTGATCGTTGCTTGGGCGAATATAAATTGGGCAAAATATAAAAAAAAATACTATTAGGAGAAGATATAATGATCTTAACTGTGCCTTTGTACTCATGCAAACCGCTAGCAGGCAGCATCGAATCCTTTTGATCTAGCTCCAAGTGTAATGCAACAAAGACGCATAGGCTTCCACAGTTGCCAATCATTTGTAATCCGTTTCAAGCCACGAAGTGTTATGGCACTCTGCCAGCTGTTGAGAAAAATGTATAATTCGAGGAGAAATGAATAGCTTGACGATGAGCTTAATTGATACCGGTCTCACATTAGGTGATCGGACAGCCTGTATCGATTATAGACAGGAATACCATAAACATAACTCAACATTAAAAATACGGTCGCCGCGGATATCTCTGAAATGTACACTCTAAATATGGGCAATATCATTGCATTTCAGGTTACAAAAAACTCTGGAAAATAATCATCCTAAAATGAAAACAAGTGAAAATCACCGAATGTTTTGACGCAAACGGTCCATGTGATTATGGACACCGTACTTAAATGTCAAACTGGTCAACTATTTTCATCGTGCAAATTTCCACAGGAGGTAAAAAAAATGCCAGCTACAATCTCGTCTCACAGTTAGTTCACCAGTTTCTCATGTTTTTACTCACTTATCACTCAGTAGATGTCGGTTATACGTCGGTTAGTTTAGTACTAGCCTGTGCAGTTTAGCGCCGTTGTTTGATGAAAACAGACAGGCTGGAAGATCATAAGCGAAAATTCTATGCGCCTATTCTCCCCCCCACACCAATATTGGGGGAATGACTACTACTTAAGCGTGAGACACTTGCGGGAAGTGAATGGTGCCGGCTACAAATCATAGCTTGCTTCAGCTTATCTTAGCTAAAAATAACATCTCCTTTTTCACGTGTGAAATGTGGAGAGTTTCCAGTCGTAATCAAAGCGTTCTCTAGATAACGACTTTACAACGAAAATCATATGTATTGAAAACTGATACTGATCAGCGGCAATTGGGGTTTAATCTTTTTTGGAACATCATGATCTCTTGTCGGCATCACTGAAAACTGTCGATTGGTTCTCTCTTGCAGGAAACTAGCCTATATTTGTGTATATTATTATTGTATATATATTTTTTTAATTTGGTGCTAACGATGTTATATGAATTAGGTCTTTAGATTATGAACGAGGAAAGTATTCAAATTGGCCGCGACTGAATATTGAATGACGGACTAGACGCTTGTATCCCAGGATTTCCCCTTCTACATGTATAATGACTTGTTTTGAAACTCCTTGGAAACTTTTGAATAGATTAGCCTCCAGGTAACTGGTTTATTCTTTGCACTTGTGTTTGCGATAATATTTTCCTTTATTACGGAAGCTCTCGCGGGTATGGATTTTAGATTCTCCAGTTGGTATACAGCTTTACATAAGACTAACGCCCACAATGCGCGACAACTACCGGCTACAACGGCGGCCTGCATCAGTTTGCTTAAAGCATAGCTTAACTAAGATAAGCGCTCCTCTTCCGGAATTGTTATTTTCATCGCCGAAAGCACAACTTAACCGCATCCATGTAGGACTCAACCCACTAAATCTAAAACGTTCGGATCCGTTACTCCCTTCCAGGCAACCTCTGCCAAATAAAAGCTCTCTCTCTCTTGCCTTTGATGCTAGGAAAAGAACAAAGGTGGTTGATTAAAGTATGAAATTTGTTCCGTTTTGGTGAACTATTAGGCGGGTCCCTGTACGGCTTTCTCAAAACAGAGAAAAACGGAATGCGTATGAGCGCGCATTAACCGTAATCTAGCCGGACAATACCTGACTAATCAGATTTTCAAGCTGTAAAACTTGAATTACACTACTTCTTGTTGCAACATGGAGTTCTATACTTAATTAGGTAATCGGGGATATATAATTTCGGTTATCGCCATAAATATAAATTATTCGGGGTTCTGACTGGCAAGAAGACATGATTGAATTCAATATTATATTCAGAAGGACGGTGCTTCACAGTTTTGCGCCCAGTGATCAAACCCCGCGACGAATACCAGACTATAAGTCCTTACATATAGAAGCTTTTATTTGAACATGTGTCCACTACTCCTTGGCGATTCGAATCGGTACTTCGGCTCATGGTTTTCAGTTTTCATTAAGTAATCGTTGAGTTCAACAGGTTTGATCCCAGGAGATTCGTAGCACCTAGAATTACTCCAGGATTATCAAGAAAAACCCGCGCGGATCCAAACTGTCATCTGAACTGACCGTCTATTAAGCCATCAGCTCGAATGCTGCAGAAATTCACTTAGATTCGGAGTAAGTAACACTGATCGGCTTGGGTACTACCAAAGGATATTCAATTCCAGTACTGTTATTGATCATGTGTCTATAACAGGTGCCATACGCTAATCAGTTTTGAAATAAATAGTTTGTGTATACTTTGCGTTTCACGCGATGCTATTGTTTACTATTATCGCAATATTCCGCACATGGAGTGGATTTCTCTTGAATGACAAAGTAAACTACTAAGGGAACAATTATCAACCGTACTTAAGTGAAAAACGACAATAGCATGAGTTACGTGAGTGGAGAGTCAAACAGACATCGTATGAACCCCCTCTCTATTCATTGTATGTCGCAAAACGGGTTGCAAAAAAATTTGATATACGTTAATTTCCCCAGCTTATTTATAGCAATTATATCCACCGGCGTTGACAGCCCGGACATTCATAGGTTTTACGGAACGTTTTATGAGTATTCATCAGTTTCAAAGACCTATCAGTCCCCGTCAGTACGGCTGTCATGGCAGTTGCTCAGGTGTCAGTTGTTCTATTCCCCAGGGTCCATAATCAATGTGAACCTGCCGTCACATACCTGAACAAAAAGACTAATTCATTCTTTCTGATATTATTCTGGGAAGACATGGTGCTGGATGTTAGAAGTCTCCACCAGAATTATGCCCATATGGGGTCATATCTCAAGGAGACTCTTATACGTATTTGACGCGATCCTGACGAAATAGAGACCGCTGAACTGAACACATCAAAAAAGAAGGCTCATACAAATATATTTGGATGTGTTTTCTGGCACATGTATCACATGCCTATGTTGGAATTTTAACCATGATTATTGGACGTTGAAAACCAGAATGTATTGAAATATTTCAAACATGATCGGATAGATACTGAAATGAGACTTCTCTGAAATGTTGCATTGATATACACCTGGAGTCTGGAATCAACAGATGCGATATTTCTTATTTCCCTCTAGGTTAGCCTATTTATAGTACACAAATATAATATAATACCTCTGTGACAGCGGCTAGTAACATCTTGTAATTTCTTTTTGCAAAATATGGAAATGAGGCGATAAATTGGAACGTGTAGCCGAGACATGTTCTGACGTATGTGTGTATTCCGTGTCAACGCTTTCTACGAAACATTCTGCGGTGCAAATTATGGAACTACTGGCGTTGGACTTCGTTGTCAAATATTTATATGTATAATATCTTGTCTGATGTGAAATCGACCAAGGGGATATCACTATTCCAATCGAGTTTGGAATCAAAAAGCAATAGGGCTATTTGGCCGAGACAATCTCATCGCGATCTGGTCAACATATATCGCAGATATCGCCGCTGATCAAATGAACATCTGGGCATTTTGTTGGCATTCTCCCCTGTGTGTTTAACATAGTCCAGTTATCATACCAAATAGTTCCTGAACGGGAGGTATAAATCTGACCACCTTGCAAGGAACATAAAAAACAATATCCAATACTAACATTTACTAAATTATGTCGGGTACATTCTTGTCCCAGAGAACGTCCTAAATTTCATTCTATCTCCAGGTAGTGAAGTATACACATACGTTGCGCTGAATCCCAGAGCTAACAAACCCTGGCAATTGCCAATAATGTATGCAGTTTGAACAGATTTAGTTCAGCAACGCTGTCGAAGAATAACCACCCGAATTTTCAGGCAGCCATGAAACACCTTGGCGTTTCTGGATCAGTAGTTTTAATACCTACTTTTCGAGAAGTTTTCGTTTTCTGAATATTTCGCGGTTACTTTTAGATATTCAGATAATATAGTACACATTTCAACAGCGAGTTGTTTTTTTGGGCAGTTTTGCGCGAGTTTTTCTTTCGATCTTAATCGCGATTCTTCACCGCAATGGCTCAAGGCTTCGAACATATTGCTAGTCGTGCCAATATCCTTTACAGACATGTTAAATATTTGTACCGTACGCCTTCTCTTTGCTTGAATATCGGTAAAAAATTAAGCCGTCGATTTCTATCAAGATTTTATATAGCTCAATGATGATTGCGCCAGTAGCACGATGCCAGTGTAAACCATTAATACACTGGAAGAATAATATTTTTTTGATCGATCTTCTAAATATCATAGGAGATCCTGCACGTATTTGGAAATGTTTAGACGAATAACTGAATGGACTGATTCCACTATCTATACTGATGACTTCATAAACAACTTGTTAAACTCCACAGAGTTTTTCACCGCGGCTGGCATTCAACCTTGTGTGCGCTAAATAAATGAAATACAATGTAAGGCTAAACCCTGACTGATGCAACTATTTCAGAGAGTATGATAAAGTACTGACAATTTTCCCTCAATAAGTTATCAAGTTGACGACGATAATCATTTTGTATTACTTTCTAAAGAGTCAACATATTTTGACTGGCTGTCGGATGTTGGCCCAGGGGCTATAATCATGTGGTCATATGAAATTCATTCGCAACGAGTTGAAAACTGATACTTGTATTATAAAGTATTCTAAAGGTGTTTTGGCTCAAGGCAAGGTCCTTTGATGCTGGCACTTCGATCCCCGGATGCATTAACTTCGACCAAGTAGGTTACCATCTGTGTAGGAATCGCCTTTGTGTTGACTATGTGCGACTGCCTCGAAATGTGGTGGGTACATGATCATTTCTGGATGACGTTGTTATAATATGTAATCCGAATCCAGGTAAGGGAGCGTTCCCATTTTTCGTTTTTGCTCCGTTCGTTTAAATCGACGAAAAAAAACCCAAACAAGTTGTACACCCATCGTTTTGATATTCGTGGAAAATCGTTGAAAAAACAAATCAACGCATTGATTCGTTCTGCAGTGAACGAAGTCATTCGCTTAACAGAAAACCATTGCGTTTATCTCCTTTTTTGTTTGTCATGGTTTCATTGTTCGCTAGAAAACGAAGGCGCAATAATACAGTCACGTGATGATCGCATTATCCAACTGATAACGCAATCTCTATCGGCATGGAAACAAGAATCCGATAATTCAATGCCGAATTCTGTAACGTATGGATAGGAAGTAAATTACTTTACATGCAAATAGATGTTGGGGTTAGGCTACATAATTCGAATATCAAAACAAAGTAATGCACATATATGTTTCCTCGATGTGAGCTGGTACCCTGCGTCAGACCCGAGTAACTAAATGTACTCCGCGCCAATCTCCGATCGCATTATTTACTGCTATCTGACCCGGCCCGAATCCCTCAAGTACCAGGATATCTGTAATTATATTGTTAAATATCTAACATTCCCTGGTCGTTATATTCTATAATACGAAGCTGCGCATCTGAAAACCCCTCGGCTCTGGGCGCCAGCCATTCATAGTGTATTCAATTTAAAACAAGACTTCAGGAACACCAAGCAGTCAAGTAACAAATATACAGATTATGAAAAATTTTGCCATTAGAAATGGCCTCAAACGTGTCCGTCCAATCAGAGAAACCGGTATTCATTACATAAGTCTGTTGATGCATCGATGATTGATGTATACCAAATTTTACATCGAACATTTGAAAATTATCTGAGATAGAGATCCCTAATGATTTCGCATAAATTAAAGATGGCCGCCCAGCCTTCCCACCACTCAGAGAAACTGATGTGGTTATTCATTGCAAGTCTCTTGATACAGAGATTCTGTATACCAAGTTTCATATAGAACACTGAAATGGCATCAAAGATAAACATCATTAAAGATTTTGCATAAATTAAAGATGGCCACCAAGGTTTCCGCCCAAGCAGAAAAACCAGAACTGTCTATTGATACATCGATGATGTATACCAAATTTTACATTGAGCACTTGAACCGTATCAGAGATATAGATCATTAATGATTTCGCATAAATTAAAGATGGCCGCCCATCCTTCCCGCCACTCAGAGGAACCGATGTGGTTATTCATTGCAAGTCTCTTGATACATCGATGCTGGATACCAAGTTTCATATAGAACACTGAAATGGTATCAAAGATATATATCATTGAAGATTTTGCATAAATTAAAGATGGCCGCCAAGGTTCCACCCAATCAGAAACGCCAGAACTGTCATTTATCGTAAGTCTATTGATGCTTCGATGATATATACCAAACTTTACATCGAGCACTCGAACAGTATCAGAGATAGAGATCATTAATGATTTTGCATAAATTAAAGATGGCCGCCCATCCTTCCCGCCACTCAGAGGAACTGATGTGGCTATACATTGCAGATCTCTTGATACATCGATGCTGAATACCAAGTTTCGTATAGAACACTTGAATGGTATCAGAGATATATATCATTGAAGATTTTGCATAAATTAAAGATGGCCGCCAAAGTTTTCACCGAATCAGGGAAACTGGTTTGGTCATTCCTTTGAAGTTTCTTGATGCATCGATGATCTATACCAAGTTTCACACTGAACAGAGAAATGGTACCTAAGATACACAAGATTAATGATTTCGCATAAATTAAATATGGCCGCCAAAGTTTCCAACCAATCAGGTCCAGATTCAATAGGGTTCTGGGTCATGAGCATATGGATGTGCAGTGCAAGTTTGGGGTGCCTAGGGTAAGTCGTTCTAAAGATATCTTGGTAACAATAAAGCTGTGATGGTTTCGCATAAATTAAAGATGGCCGCCAAAGTTTCTAACCAATCAGGTCCAGATTCAATAGGGTTCTGGGTCACAAGCATAAGGATGTGCACTGCAAGTCTGGTGTGCCTAGGGTAAGTCGTTCTGAAGATATCTTGGTAACGAGAAAGGTGTGACGGACAGACGGACAGACGGACGGACGGACAGACGGACAGACGTACATGACGACGACAATACCCTTCGGCCAAATTTTGGCCGAGGGGTAAAAACTGTGTACAATTGTGCACATCCATATTAAATTGTGTACCACTGGTACACATTTTGTGTATAGTACATTTCACCAGTACATAATTTTTACCATAGTACTGTGCATCGCTGGCTTTTTTGAGAGATATACTAACGCATTCATAGTCTCTTTAATTTCTTCAATCCACCATCCCCAAAACAAATCTATCATTTTAATATTTATTTCTTCCACTGTCAATAAATTGTAACATACGTTAACATGCATATTTTTATATAAATGACAAATAATTAAAAGCGGATTGTGTTGATGAAATTGATGAAATGTTTAAGGCTACCTTAATTTTAACCTAATTTAATATATTCTATTCCAGTTTTAATAATCGTTCTTATCTTGGAAAATATTGTTGGGTTCGAAATGGACGGCTTTCAGGAGAAAAATGATTGCAAGTGGTATTAGGCGTATCAGTGGCACCACTGACAGTCAGGGCCTAACGTGCGTGTTTTAATAAATAATTACCAGTCTTATTTAAATTTCTGAACTATGCGAGGCGTAGAGATCTCTTGTGGCAAAAACATATCGAGAAGTCGCGCATGCGACAATGGATTCATTCTCGTATCGTCGCAATCTCAGATTTTCGTCCTTCTGTAATTTTCATAAATAGGCGAGAAGGCGAGAAGTTATGTCAATAACGTTCAGTCAATGTTTGTCCAACATTACGTCTGTCAGTGTTAGTCTAACAGTTTTATCTCAGTTCTCTTTTCATATAAAGTATGAGCTATCAACACATTTATTGGGTTTCCACGTTTTTGTGGAATAGTATTGCATACTTGTTGTCTATAAAATGGATAAAAAATGATGTTTTCTGATTGTGAAATACCAGCTTTGTGAATTGCACCTGCTTGTCTGGTCATCGTTCATCCAACCTATTTTTAAAGTAAAACTCAAAATTCTGCAACAAGAGTATTTTTATTAATGCACATTAACAATGTCCGGTTAGAATAAAATTAAATTCCATCCAATGAAATGTTTCACTTGAAATGAAAGAAAACTTGTGAAATCATTCATCGAACGTTCGCCCAACATTTACAGAAATACACTTTGCAGAGTGTGGTGAGTGACAAAAAAATTATGCGAGATTTATCTTCCCACTGTTGAATATAGCAATGATATCTCTATTCACCTATGACATGAAATGAATGTATATCTGTAATTGATATTTGTGCTCTTGTGTCACATATATTTGTACATCTAAGAATATAAATAGCCATGTAGAGAATGAAATATGACAATAATATCGCATCGGCTATATATAGACCGGTATATGTCAATAATGTCACATCGGCTATATATAAATACTAGTATATTTAGATAATGTCACACTGGCTATAGAATTCGGTATACATCAATAGTGTCGCATTATCTATATAGAGACTGGTATATGTACAATTATTACCCCACAAGCAAATTTGTATTCATTATCTGGATTGTGATTGGTTAAAAGGTCGGGTCGTATAAACCCATACACCCCGAGTGATGTCTTGCTACTCGGGGTATATAGAGAACAACTCACGTGCGATAGACGCTAACGCCATTTCATTTTTTTGCAACTGCGCATCGTCTGCGCAGCTTTTCGTGAACTTCCTGTTTGTACCAAATCCGAAGTTTTTAACGTTGGAGAGATACGACGAGTGTTGAAAAAACAGTTGATATTTTGTGCAACTGTACGTAAAATCACTAAAAAATCTCATGGATTATCGCCAGATTGGCAAAAGAACAGCTCCAGGTATGTATTTACCCTGAACACAATTTACTTCCACAGAAAAAGTACTTTTTCCGAGATATGATAGACTTTCAACCTGGCCAGGATGTGGCCGTTGGTACAAGTGACCTTTCGTGACCTCGCCTTGTGCGCATGCCCAGTTACCCTAGATTTGTAATGGCGATCTCGGCTATTGGAAACGACGCTCTCGCTTCGAAAGTTCAACTGACCATATCTCAATACTTATGGAATAACTTTCGCTCACTCGTGAAAATTTAATGGAATAAAGTCATACTGCATTATTTTCACTGAAGTTTCCAACACATAACTCACCAAAAGGTGTCATTTGTTCCAAAAATAAAAGTCGATTTCCGAACGAAAGCTGATCGAATGGATTGTATGTGGCGCGCCTTTCTCACTGTGCCGTAGCAAAATGCGGACAGTTTCGTAACCGAAATGACCTGTTGGATTTGTCCGTTGTATCGTTGGTTATAAATGATAGAACTTTTTCAGTATTTGTACTATAAGATAAAAGGGCTTGTGGGGTAATAAATTCGTTAATCGGGTTTTTCCCCGGGTGTATGGAAAGTTACGACCCTCCCTGAAACTCATACACCCTTCGGCTGACGCCTCAGGGTGTATGAGTTTCAGGGAGGGTCGCCTCAGGGTGTATGAGTTTCAGGGAGGGTCGTAACTTTCCATACACCCGGGGAGAAACCTGAATAATTAATACTGTCACATCGCCTATATACAGACCAGTACATGTCAAGAATTTCACATCAGCTTTATAGAGACCATTATTATCCCACAAGCAAATTTGTATAAAATATCTGGATTGTGATTGGTTAAAAGGTCGGGTCGTATAAACCCATATACCCCGAGTGATGTTTTGCTGCTCGGGGTATATAAAAAAAAAAAACTCACGTGCGATTGGAAACGAAGCTCTCGCTTTCAAAGTTCAGCTGACTATATCTCAATATTTATGGAATAACTTTCGCTCACTCGTCAAAATTTAATAGAATAAAGTCATACTGCATTACTTTCACTGAAGTTTCCGACACATAACTCACTAAAAGGTGTCATTTGTTCCAAAAATAAAAGTCGATTTCCGAACGAAATGGGTTGTGTTGTGGCGTGCATTTCTCGCAGTGCAGTGGCAAAATGCGTAAAGTTCCGTAACCAAAATGACCCGTTGGATTTGTCCGTTGTGCCACTGGTTATAAATGATAGACCTTTTTCAGTATTTTTTTTCCTATAATATAAAAGGCTTGAGGGGTAATAAATTCGTTATTCAGGTTTTTCCTCGGGTGTATGGAAAGTTACGACCCTCCCTGAAACTCATATACCCTTCGGCTGATGCATCAGGGTGTCTCATACACCCTTCGGCTGATGGCTCGGGCTGTACAAGTTTCAGGGAGGGTCGTAACTTTCCATACACCCGGGGGAAAACCTGAATAACTAATAGTATATGTCAATAATGTCACAACAGCTATATAGAGACCAGTATATGTCAATAATGTCATATCAGCTATTTTGAGACTAATTTATGTAGATGATGTCACATCGGCTATATAGAGACCGATATATGTAGATAATGTCACATCGGGTACGATATACAGTCTAAGCTCAAAACTCTACATTTTGTGTAGTTTTATTTCTTATAGAGACCAGTATATGTAGATAATTACAACGCATATAAGGGAAGTGAGAAGAGGTGCCGACATACTGACAGAGCCACATGACTTCACAGTATAGTCTTCTGGTTAACCTATTCTAAAGCACATATCAAGAATCTAACGATTCGTGATATGTGTTGTAACTCAGGTACGCTTTTATTGTACCTGTTCATGTGGCAACTTGGATGACATGACCACACGGCCCCTAGCACCGGCATAAACGGTATTAGATACAAATCTAGAGAGCTATGATGAAAATGCTCTGACAACTGGCATATTGGTAATTGGTGAGCTGTGCCGCTGTAACAATTCGTATACTGGGGATTGGTGATCTGTATCGTCGTCAGCTGTATGTCACATCGGATATATAGAGACCAATATATTTAGATAGTGCCACATCGGTTATATAGAGACAGGTATATGTAGATAATGTCACATCAGCTATATGGAGACCGTAATATGTCCATAATGTCACATCGGATATATAGAGACGGATATATGTAGATAATGCCACATTGGCTATATAGAGACCAGCATATGTAGATAATGTCACATCAGCTATATAGAGGCCGTTATATGTCAATAATGTCACATAGGCTATATAGAGACCGATATATGTAGCTTATGTCACATCGGCTATAAAGAGTCCGGTATATGTAGATAATTGGAGCGATATGCAAGAATGTCACATTGAAGTGCCTATATACCGCTTTCTCAAAACAGAAAAAAACATTATCTGTACGAGCGTAATCTAGGCGAAGAATACTGATACCAAATCAGTTTCCGGGCTGTAGAGCTTGAATTACACTAATTCTTGTCGAAACCTTGAGTTCTTTACTTAATTGGGTAATCGGTGGAGATATAATTTCGTTAATATTGCCGTAAATGTAAATTATTCAGCGATCTGACTGACACACAGACATGATTGAATACAATGCTACATTCAGAATGATGGTGTTCCCCAGATTTGCGCCCAGTTATCAAACGTCCTTACATATAAAAGCTTTTATTCGAACATGTGTCCACCAGTCCTTGGCGATTCGAATCGGTACTTCATGGTTTATATTTTTCATTATGTAGCCGTTGATCGTCGAGCTCAACAGGTTTGATTCCAGGGGACTGGTAGCATCTAGATATACTCCAAGATTGTCAAGAAAGACTCGGCTTGAGAACTGCTAAAGGGTATTCAATTCCAGTACTGGTATTAATCATGTGTCTATAACAAATGTCATACGCTAATGTGTTCTGAAATAAATAGCTTATGTATACTTTGCGTTTCACGCGATGCTATGGTTTACTGTTATCGCAATATTCCGAGGATAGAGTGGTTTCTCTTGAATGACACCATAAACTAATAAGGAATGAATTATCAACCGTACTCAGTGAAAAACGACAATAGCATGAGCTACGTGAGTGGATAGTCAAACAGACATCGTATGAACCCCTCTCTATTTATTGTACGTCGCAAAACGGTTTGCTGCATCGAAATATGATAAGCTCAGCTGATAGCAATTAAATTCACCGGCGTTGACAGCCTGGACATTCATAGGTTTTACTGAACGTTTTTTAGTATTCATCAGTTTCAAAGGCCTATCACTCTTCGTCAGTACGGCTGTGACGGCAGTTGCTCAGGTGTCAGTTGGTCTATTCCCCAGGGTCCATAATCAATGTGAACCGACCGTCGCATACCTGAACAGAAAGACTAATTCATTCTTTCCGATATTATTCTGGGGAGACATGGTGCTGAAAGTTAGAAGTCTCCACCAGAATTATGCCTATTATCGATCACAGCTAAAAGCGACTCGGTAGGCGCATTTGACGTGATCGCGATGGAATAGTGGCCGCTGGACTGAACTCAGCATCGCAAATGGAGGCTCATATAAACAATATATTCGGATGTGTTTATTCACACATGTATCACATGACTATATCGGAATGTTAACATTGTCATAATAATCGGACGTTGAAAAAACAGGATATATTGAAATATTTCAAACATGATCGGAAAGATACTGAAAAGAGACCTATCAGAAATGTTTCATTGATATACACTCTGATTCTGGAATCAACAGATGCGATATTTCTTATTTCCCTCTAGGGTAGTCTATTTATAGCACACATATATAGTATATTACCTCTGTGACAGCGGTTGGTAACAGCGGTTGGTAACATCTTGTAATTTCTGTCAGCAAAATATGGAAGTGAGACGATAAATTGGAACGTATATTCGACACATGATCTGACATATTTAAATGTCAACACGTTTTACGAACAATTTTGGGCTGCAAATCATTGAATTACTGGTGCTGGAAATCGTTGTCAAATATTCATATGCGTGATGTCTTGTCTGCTGTGAAATTGACCATTGGGATTCCGCTGTTCTGCTATAATCGAGTTTGGAATCATAAAGTAATAGGGCTATTTGACCGAAACGATCCGCTCAATATCTAAACTGATCTCCGATCGCGATGTCACCATATATCGCAGATATCGCCGCTGATCAAATAAACATTTGGAGATTTTGTTGAGATTCGGGCGGTGGGTATCTGACCACCTTACATGGATCTCTATCATTTACTACATTATCGTTGGACACATTCTTGCATGTCTCCAAGCTCGTCCGAGCTTTCATTCTTATTCTTGGTAGTGAAGCATACGCATACACTGCTCGGATTTCAGGAGCTAGGAGCTAGCCAGATGTATTTTGGACAGTTGCAGTTAAAATGCTATCAGAGATTACCCACCGCAATTTCCATGCAGACATGAAACATCTGGGCGTTTCTGGATCAGTAGTTGCAATACCTACTTCTCGTGAAGCTTTCAAGTTCCGAGTATATCGCTCTAATACTTATAATATATTCTGAGAATGTAGTACACTTTCCAACAGTTACTGACTTTCTCTTGGACAGTCACCAGCATAGAATATTCGACCAGCTCATACGGCCCCATCAATCAGGATCAGCCTGAGTTGTTTCGGTCTAAATCGAGACCGTCTGGACCGCATTCGTTCAAGGATGACTAGTTGTTCCAGTATCGCATACAGATATGTTAAATATATTTACCTTACGCCTTCGATGTGATCGGTAATAAATTAAGCCGTTGATTTCAATCAAGATTTACACAGTTCAATGCCAGCAGGAATACGTTGGTGTTTTTTTTGGAATGAGAATATTTTCTTGATCGATCTCCAAATATCTTAGGAGATTCTGAAAGTATTTGAAAATGTTTCGACAAGTAACTAAATGGACTGGTTCCACTCTCTATACTGATGACACGCGGTTAACCAACATCACTTCTTAAACTCCCCAAAGCTCTTTGTAGCGGCTAACTTTCAGCCTTGGGTGCGCTATCAAAATGAAATACAATGTAAGTCTAAAACCCAACTGATACAATTATTTCCGATCGGATGATAAAGCACTGACAATTTCCGCTCAAAAAGTTCAAGATCAGGATTATCATTTGTTTGTATTAATTTATAAGCGTCAAAATGTTTTGACAGGCTGCCGTATGTTGGTCCCGGTGTGACGGAAACGGTGGCCCGCTGCATCCAGAGTCCGGGGGGCACTCGCGTCTAGATGTAAGTGTCTTGGGACACTAAGATCTGGATTTAATTGTCCGTCGGGCATTCAGGTCTGGATTTGGATGTCCTGGGACACTGGCTTCCAGGAGACGAAAGTCCTAACCCGGAGCCCACTGTCCGCCTCGATTACTACTTCCGATTTTCCATCCAATTTACACGTGAACATGTGTACCAGAGAGTAGTATAGACAGGGGAGTTACGGCGTTATTGACCTACTTCCGACAGGTGGCGCCAACAGTTCATTTCCGTCTGACCTTTGTGAAGTCACTTCCGGTTCCGTTCATGTGTTATAAAGTGACCTTTAACCCTGCGCATGATGTCAACTATTGTGCGCATGGTCACTTCCGATCACGTGACCGGAACCGGGAGTGACCTCACAAAGGTCAACCGAAAGTGACCTGTTGACGTCACCGGTTGAAGGTAGGTGAATAACGCCCTAAGTCCCCCCTCTCTCCGTCTCTTCCTCCTACTCAGGAGATCAATGAGGACGAAAATGAAATGAAAAAAACAAGATAATTTTAACAAAAAATCTTGAAATTTATGCTAAGAAATAGCCGGGTAGGACTGCATCACACCTAAGGGCTTCCCCTCGTGCTTTCGCGATTCTTTGCTTGTCTCGTGAGAGCTTGTTCACTACAGTGAAGAATACAACATACAGACAGAATTTGTATCCGTTATTTTAATACACAATACTATGGAATCTTGGTACTTCTTAGTTCTTCAGATAAATTCAACAGAATTTGGCTCTTCGTTAAACCAGTTTGGCGCTTGTGCTCTCCGCACTCCGGGAAATTTTGTTGTCTATTTTCGCAGCAGGTGGAACCAAAATACAGATCCAAATTCTCATAACAAAATACCAAGTAACAATACAAAAAGAACCAAATTGTTCTACGAGGACTGTGTGGAACCAAATATCCTGAGGAACAAAGAATAACCGCGATTTGTGAGAAAGTAAGCATCATGGATAACAAACATGTCCGTTTAAAGATGTAATCAGTCACAAATATCGCCAAAGACCCTAAGACACTCGCAAATTAATTGTGTATTGTATGTAGAACACACCGGGTATGTATTCTATGCGTTGGCCTATGGGGGATATCGACTTTTTCCGAGTTTTTCGGGCTTTTCTATATATTTTGGACTATTTTATGCAAACAATTCCTTCTTTAACCCTACAAGGCCTGGGATAGGGACATTCACCACCACCAAAATTTCTGTGCAATCTCCGGAACGACAAACGAATGAGAGCTGACACTCCGTGAATTTGTAGTTTATCATACACGCTTAAAACTAAAGTGTTGAAACTTTTTTCGTAAAGTGTTGAAATAACCCTTTAAGTGTGTCCACAGGGACACTTAAAGTGCAGCCCCTGTGGACACACTGAAAGGGTTATTTCATCACTTTACGAGTAAGTTTCAACACTTTAGCTTTAAGCGTGTATTGGGGTCATTTTGGGCCTATTTGCGTAACATCTCGAGCAGAGGATCACGGGTAAATTCACGGGTAATTTTTCATGCATTTTTTGGAAAAATTACATGAATACAATTTTCGCAAAATTTGATTAAAAATTCGACCAAGAAAGGTATTTTTTGTAAAATGACGTCACTGTGACGTCATCAAAGCGGCCATCTTGGATTTTTTTTACAGTTTCTTGTACAGGTTGACGCAAAGGTATAGTGTGGTAAGTTTCAGACCCTTTACTTCAAGGGATAAGAACAATAGTTAGTGGGGGGGGGCCGAATTCGCCCCCCCCCCCCTTAGGCCTGGACAGGTCCTAAACATCCCAGGCCAGATAAGGTTAACACAGAATTTCTTTAGATTAACGGCGGAATCTTTGAGCCGCGAAGTAAAGCTAGCAACCGCAGGGTAAATGTTACTCCGCGGTTTAACCCTATCTGGCCTGGACGATTTGGGGTGTACCGCAGCCTGGGGCGGCGGAAAGTTCCACCCCCTATATATTTCCGCTATCGCTAAGGCTAGAGGGCTGAAACTTACCACACTATATCTCTGGGTCAAGCTCAAATGTAAAATAATCGAAGAAGGCCGCCATTATGACGTCACTGTGACGTCATTTTCAACAGAGCATTTTTGGACGATTTTTCGGTCAAAATCTTCGAATTTTTTTTTTGTTTTTTTCTCCGCAAAAAATGCATGATAAATTAGCAAATAATAATCTGATATGAACTAAACTAAAGCCCCGTTCACATGCACACAATTTACTCACCTGTGTAAAAATACACGTGTAAATTTACACATGTGCAAATATACTTTTGCACCTGCTATTGACCAGATGCAAATAAACTCAAAGTGCAAATATACATACATGTGTATTTCCGTTCACATGACAAGAAATACACATGTGTATTTTTTTACATAGGGTGCAAATTTGCATACGTGAGTAAAAGTGTGCATGTGAACGGGGCTTAAGTTTTACCCAGTTTTCCGTACAGAAAAGCAACAATTTTGAAGAAATATGACGGAAACATCACTTTTCTGGTACCCCCACATGGCCGCCATTTTTAATTTACCCATGACCCTCTGCTCGGGGGTCATGCAAATTGGCTCAAAATGACCTCAATATGATAATCTAAAAAGTCGCGGAGTTTCAGCTCTCCAATTTTTTGTCGTTCCGGAGATACGAGCAAGAAACCAACAGGGTTGGTATACGGTTAAAAGTTACTTCGCGGTTTAAAGGTTTACTCGATGGTTTAAAGGTTTACTCTGCGGTTTAACGGTGTAAACGTTTCCAGAGTTTGTTTGGTTTTCGTTGAAAAAAAAACAAAAAAAACGATAAAGTCATTTATGACGACGTTACTAGAAATGACAAAAATGTGAACAAAACATGTGATAAACTCAAATCTGTTTATAGAAAATAGACGACAATCAAGAACATCCCCAAGAAAGGCAGAAAATGTAATAAAAACAATGTAAAAAAAATCGATGTCCCCTATATGTCACCCTAATTCTTTAATGCCCTTTATGGACCATCGTTATCCAAGCTTGGATTGAATAGGTAATAAATATACCCGGTGTACGTCATGAATACACCATTACTTTGCAAGCGCCTTAGGTTGAACTTCCGGTAATGTATACATACAATTAGCCATAAATGAAGTCTACAAAATATATTAATTGCGGGTCACAAGGACTCACTTTTCGCGTTTCTATGTAAATGGGTTATACCAAAAAAGAATAATGTCTCGTTCAAACAATCATCCCGGTGAAAACGTTTGCACTTGGGTGGAAACTTCGGATTGAAAAAGGTTTTCACTCGGGTGAAAACTAAACTGAAAAAAATATATACCAAACTAAAATTAATAGCATGTCGTATATGGGCCACCGTAAGGATGTACATTGACTTAAATACATAAAATTAGTATTCCTAAAAAAAAATATATATTTAACAAAGATGTGACGGTATAACTTTACAAGACGTACAAAAGCTGTACATGAGAAATCCAGAAAATCAAACATTTTCCACTGACCCCGACTAGGATCGAACCCACAATCTTACCTTCTGCTGTACTGTCCGCCGTCCATGCCTTTATCCACTGCACCACCGATTTGCTGGCCGAACCTCTGTTCAGAATTTCTAGCCTTTACTATTCCTTTAGTTTCATATATAGGTCAACCGGACTCTGAGGTATGCCGGACTCTGAGGACTTCCATAGCTGTGGAAGCGCCCATAGTCCGCCAGATGCCATGGTCCGGGCCCTATATATATGAGAAGGGACATTCCTGTCTAGATTTCAGTGACCCGGACACCAACGATATCAGGACCATGGTTTCTGCTGATAGGGGGACAATTGTTTCCGAGGGAGGACTTTTGTATCTGGATCTGGGTGCCCTTCGGGCACCCAGATCCAGATACCATGGTCCCCGGACCCTCATATCTGGCGGACCACCATTGCTTCCACACCGGAGCTATAAAAACGTGGTCATTTGCATTTCATTCAACAGGTTGAAAACTCATACGTGTATTATGAAGTACTCTAAAGCTGTTTGGGATCAAGGTAAGGTTCTTAGGTGCTGGTATTGCGACTAGCGGATGCATTAGCTTCGACCAAGTACATGTACGCTACCAGCTGTGTAAGAATGGCCGTTGCGTAGACTGTGTGCGTGTACTCCTAAATGTGGTGGGCACATGATGACGTTATGATATCGAATTCTACCCCCGGGTGAACTTTGTCTCCCAAACGAACAGACAATGAGGACTTATTTTTTTTCTTAATTTTTCCGCTTTCTTATCAGGGTCAGTCAAATCATATTTGTGTGATCCTAGGCGTAAATATCATGTATGAATCCAAGATGGCGGTCATAGGGTCTGAAAAAAGGGCATGTCACATTTTTTGTGAAAAGGGCGCTTTTACAGATATGACGTAGCCCTGGTGTACATAAGGTAGTAAACTGGACTGATCACCTAGTCTTATTCCCCAAAAGTTATACAATATGATGGCATGATCTATTTGACTTTTAAAAAAAACTATAAAGTTTTGATACCCCCAAACTTTTTCTGTTGCTCTGAACTGGAATCGAATTAGGAAATGTTTCTTTTATGTATCTATAGCTTATCGTTATCATTTGTTTGTATAATCCTATGCGCAAAGGATCATGGGAATATTCAAAATGAAAATTATTTTTTCTTTTTCGATGACTTTCTGCTTCCAAGGGCAGTTTTTTTCCTTTTTCGGCGTCTTTATTGTTCATCAGACAGGAAAGTATTTTATTTCACCTATAATACAGTATTCATTTCCTAATACACATGTTGTGCCAAGGATTCACAAAAAGTGTATAAAATCGGTCACATTAAGCGAAAATGATTCTTGGATATGTGACATCATTGTGAAGTCACCATGCAGAGTGACCTTATTGGATTTGTTTTACAATTTCTGTTACAACTTTGTCCAAATATGTAATGTCGTAAGCTCCAACACCCTAGTCTTTTGGGTGACGATAATATTTAGCAGGCGATATCAGCACCTCACATGCTGTGATAGCCCCCTCAACCTGCACAGGCCAGATAGAATTCAAACAAATTTGTTAACCAAGTTTGTTAACAGATTTTAGCTGACGAAGATGAATTTCATGTCAAACTTGTGTTGTATATTGGAATGATGGACCATTATAAACTGCCAGACTAGATTAAATCTCGTGTATAAGGAATGCATGAAGCCATTGGCAGATGGATAACGAGACACCGCACAATCAAGCTTGATATTGAACAAACAAGCATCACATCTATATTATGTCCCAGTGGAAATGATTTTACATGTAAAATTGCGTGTAAAACGCACAGTAGAACTCCGTACATGATAGATATTTAATTTAGTCTGTTCAACATGTTATATCCCGATGTTTGTCTCTACTTTATTCCTCCAGGACTGCAGTACTACATGTTTACCTGCGTGTCCCAGTCGGCACCGTTGTCATTAAAATTATTGAAATGGTGTGTTTTATGATGTATTACTACCATATCACCAATGCAATTTGCCAAAGTTGCAGACTGGTCACAGACGCGACAAACTGATGTAGTCTACAAACTAGTTATGGCCACTGTTTTGCAATAGTGAATTGAGCTAAATTTATAATTCCAGAAAAGTTGAATAGCCTTGAAGCTTAGCTTATTTGATACCAATATTCATATTCATTGCATCTTGTCTTACATTGAATAATTTGACAACCTATATCGATTGGGGACAGTAATACCACAACCAAGGCTGTGGCCGCCGCGGATATGTCTGGAATGTACTGGAATAAATATGGAGAGTATTGCTTGCTTCAAAATCTATGGAAAAATTCACACTACAAGAAAGCTCAGGCAAACTAACCATAGCTGAACATAAAATGAAAACACCATTGAAATGGTTGACCACCTCACTCTCCTGGTACAAATTTGTGCAGATTGACGCATTCCTACTAAAGGTCCTTGTGATTATGGGTACCGCAATTAAATTTCAAACTGATCCCAGATACATCAGGCAAACTACAAGAGGTTATAAATGCCATGTCCTATTCCGCATGTGAAATCTGGTGAGTTTCCAAGAATTTCTCCTTTTTCATCGACTTGTTTTGAATACTACCTAGAAATTACCCCAGGTAACTGGTTTATTTTTGCACTTGTGTCCGCGATAATACTTTGCCTTATTATGGAATGTCCCGGGGGTAAGGATTTTGGATTTTCCAATTGTTCCACAGCTTTCCGCGATACAAGTGTCCATATAACGCAAAGAATATTGGCTATAGCGTCGACCTCCATCAATGTGCTTAGAGCACAGCTTAACTAAGATAATCGTTCCTCTTCCGCAATTGTCATTTCCATCGCTGAAAGCATAATTTAACCAACTCCATGAGGCTAAAATTAAAGCACTAGATCTGAAAAAAGTTTGGATCAGTTAACCCCCGTCGGGCAAACTCTACTAAAGAAGAGAATTTTGTTCTCTCTCTCTTTGTCTCTCTCTCTCTCTTGCCTTTGTTGCTAGGAATAAACAAAGGCAGCTTGTAGTTGCTTGGAGTATGAAATATGTTCGGGTTCGCTGCGAGATCAGCCCAGCTAATTACATGATGCTCAGTGGGACTACTTGGCGTGCCACTGTACCACTTCCTTAAAACAGAGAAAAACGGCATGTATACGAGGCTGTAGAGCTTGAATCACACTATTTCTTGTCGAAATGTGGAGTTCTAAACTTAACTAGGTAATCGTGGGATATATAATTTCGTTAATATGGTCATAAATATACATTATTCAGTGGTCTGGCTGACACACAGATGTGATTGAATACAATACTATATTCAGAACGACGGTGCTTCTCAGATTTGCGCCTGGTGAACAATCCCCGTGACGAATACCACACCACGTCCTTGCATATAAAAGTTTTTATTTAAACATGTGTCCACTACTCCTTTGGCGATTCGAATCGGTACTTCGTGGTATTCACTTTTCATTAGATAGTCGTTGATCGTTGAATTCAACAGGTTTGATCCCAGGGGATTCGTAGCATCTAGAAATACGCCTTGGATTATCAAGAAAAACCGACTCGGATCCAAACTGTCATTTGAACTGGCCGTCTATTAAACCATCAGCTCGAATGTTGCAGCAATTCACTTAGATTTGGGGTAACTAACAGCGGTCGGCTTGGGAACTACAGAAGGGTATTCAATTCCATTACTGTTATTAATCATGTGTCTATAACAGGTGCCATACGCTAATGTGTTCTGAAATAAATAGCTCATGTATACTTTGCGTTTCACGCGATGCTATTGTTTCCTATTATCGCAATATTCCGTGGATAGAGTAGGTTTCTCATGAATGACACCGTAAAATACCACAACATGAATTATTAATTGTACTTCAGTGAAGAACGATAATAGCATGACGATAAATTGAGTGGATAGTCAAACAGACATCGTATGAACCCCTATTCATTGTACGTCACAGAACGGGTTGCTGCACCGAAATTTGATATGTCTTCACCTAGCTAAGCTCATTGCAATTATATCCACCAGCGTTAACAGCCTGGACATTCATAGGTTTTACGGAACGTTTTATAAATATTCGGCAGACTGATCACTCTTCGTCTGTAAGGCTGTGACGGTAGTTGCTGAGGTGTCATTTGTTCTATCACCCAGTGTCTATAATCAATGTGAACCGGCCGTCACACGCCTGTATCGTTCTTCCTGATATCATTCTGGGAAGACTTGGCGCTGGAAGTTAGAATTCTCCACTAGAATTATGACCATTATCGCTCACATCTCAAGGCGACTTTGTGAACAAATTTGACGCGATCGCGACGAAATAGAGACCTTTTAACAGAACACAGCATCGCACAAAAGGAGGCGCCTGCAAACGATACATTCGGATGTGTTCACTCACACATGTATCACATGTACATTTTGAAAAATAACAAAGTATAGAAAGATTTCAAACATGATCGGATAGATACTAAAATGAGAACTCTCAGAAATGTTGCATCGATATACAACACAGTATTCTAGAACCAACAGATGCGATATTTCCTATTTCACTCTAGGTTAGTATATTTATAGTACACAAATATAATGTATTACCTCTGTAACAGCGGTTGGTAACATCTTGTAATTTCTGTCTGCCAAATATAGAAATGAAGCGATAAATTGGAAGTGTTTTCGAGACATAGGACATATATATTCCTTGCCAACACTTTTTACGAACCATTTTGCACTTCAAATCATGGAATTACTGGCGTTGGACATCGTTGTCAAATATTTAGATGTGTGATGTCTTGTCTGCTCTGAAATCGACCGTGAGGATACCGCTGTCCTGTTATAATCGAGTTTGAAATCATAAAGTGATAGGCCAATTTGAACGAGACAATCCGTTTAATATCTAAACTGATATCTGATCAAGATATGGTCGCCATATATCGCCGCTGATCAAATGAACATCTGGACACCTTGTTGGCATTCTTCCCTGTGTGTCAACTCTATTCCAAATATCATATCAAATAGTTCCTGAACGGGAGCGGTAAATCGGACCACCTTGCAAGGAACACAAAAAAGTTATAGCCATTATTATACCTCATGTAAATTCGTAATGTTTTCATTGATTCACAGCTTGTCACGTGTCATTTTACAGATCGTGATGTTCAGTGATGATGCAGTCATATCTTGCCTTGGCGTTGAATGAACGTCATGTACCACGGCAGAGCGTTGAACATGAGAAATTGTTCCACGGCGACATCTGCCGGACCAAGAGTTGCCTCCCATAGTGCGCACGCAAACATACTCCCAGAAACGAAGGTTGATGTGTATCTTCGTCGACCTGATGTGTATACGTCGGCCCGTTGGTAATAGAAATTAATGAATGTGATTTGGTAATTGACTGAAATAAATTTGGCATCTTTTGAAAAGGTACTTAAGGTCACCGAGAACGTTACTCATCCAAATTGTGCGATTGAGTCGACAAACAAGCCTAGATCGAACAGTCGATGTTGACACGGCGTTTTGAAATCAACAACGGTCGCGCAGTGTTGAACACGATATGCTTATTTCACCGTACCATCCTCACTCACATGAATATAAAGTCCACATTTTATTCAAATATGACATTCGGTATAAGCGCTGCGCGCTCGTTGTGCATCACTTGTCGCGAGCTGACAAAGCGTGATGTCCCACTCTATAACATGCAATAGTTGTATAATATCTAATACTAACATTTACTCAATTGTGTTGGGTACATTCTTGACCCAGAGACAACATCTTAAATTGTATTCTATATCTAGGTAGTGAAGTATACACATGCGTTGCTCTGAAGTATGCACCGATGTAGTTTGAACAGATTCAGTTCAACAATGCTGTCGATGAATAATCGCCTCAATTTTCAGGCAAACATGTTGGCGTTGGATCAGCAGTTCTAATAAGTACTGTTCTGGGTATTTCGCGGTTACTTCTATATATTCAGATAATACAGTACGCGTTTCAACAGTTGGTGACTTTTTCTTGGGCAGTTACAACCAAGAACTAATAATCAACCTTACACGGCCACACCAGGTCCAGCAGGAGTTATTGTTACGGTCTTCATCGCAAGTCTTTACCTCACACGCTTAAGGCTTCGAACATATTGCTAGTGGTGCCCATATCCCATACAGACATGTTGAATATTTGTACTGTACGCCTTCTGTTTGCTTGAATATCGCTAATAAATTAAGCCGTCGATTTCTATCAAGATTTTATATAGCTCAATGCTGATTGCGCCAGTAAGACGATGCCAATGTAAACTATTATATAATACATTAGGAGGATAATATTTTATTGGTCGATCTTCCAAATATCATAGGAGACCCTGCGCGTATTTGGAAATGTTTAGACAAGTAACTGGATAGAATCGATTGGCATTCAAGATGGATACGCTAACAAAACGAACTACAATGTAAGGCTAAACCCAGTGATTATTTCAGATCGTATGATAAAGTACTGAAAATGTCCTCTCAATAGGTTATCAAGCAGACGGTGATTATCGTTTGTTCGTATTACTTTCTAAGAGTCAGTATGTTTTGACAGGCTGTCGGATGTGGGTCCAGGAGCTATAGCTATAGTTTAAAAATTGATACTTGTATTATAAAGTATTCTAAAGTTGTTTGGGCTCAAGGCAAGGTCCTTTGGTGCTGGTATTGCGATTCCCGGATGCATTAGCTTAAACCAAGTGGGAATCGCCGTTGCGTAGACTATGCGCCTCGGCTCCGAAATGTGATAGATACACGATCTTTTCTGGATGACGTTGTTATAATATCAAATCCGAAACCGTCCACCTAGTGAACATTTCCAGGTAGCTCCGACACGAACGCACTTTGAGGAATGATTTTTCCTTTTTAGTTTAATTTCCGCTTTTATATTGGGGCCTTATTGGTATTATTGAGGTCTTATCAAGCCTATTGGTATAATCCTATGTGCAAAGGATCATGGGTGAATCCAAGATAGTGGCCATGATGTCCTAAAAAAGCATATTTCACATTTTCGGTGAATAGGGACCTTTTACAGATATGAAGTAGCTATGGTGTACATTTGATAGCAAACTGAACTGACCAACTGGTCTTTTCCCCCAAAAATCATACAAGATCATGGAATGATCTATTTGGCTTTTAAGAAAAGGTAAAATGTTTAAATACCGCGAAACTTTTCTCCGTGGCTCTAAAATGGAATCTAATTAGGGAATAGCTGATCGCATCGGCGTCAGTTTGAGCCTATTTGTTTAATCCTGTGTGCAAAGGATCATGAGAATATTCAAAATTAGAATTTGCTTCCTTTTTCTCACTTTCGGTGACTTTCTGCTTTAAATGGCAGAGGTTTGTTTTGTTTTTCGACATTTTTCAACTTCAAAGGACAAGTTTATTTCACCTCTACTAATCATTCTCTAATATACTGGGCACCTTTTTTGTCAAGGATTCGTAAAATGGGGGGAAAATGTCAAAATTAGCCAAAATATGACATTATTGTGACGTGACCAGAAGACCATCTTGGGTTTGTCATACATTTTCTGTTATAGCTTGAACCAGACGTAATGTGGTAAGCTCCAGCTCCCTAGTCTTAGGGATGACGACAATATTTAGCGGACGGAATCGACACCTCTCATGCTGTGGTACACCACTAAAACTTCCCAAACCAGATCGAATCAAAGCATATTTTCGTTGTCCAAGTTTGTTATGGATTGTAGCTAATGAAGATGAATTTCATGTCAAACTTGCGTCGCATAATGGAATGATGGACCATTATAAATTGCCAGGCTAGATTAAATCTCGTGTTTAGGAATGCATGAAATTATTGGCAGATGGCAAACGATACACCACAGAGTTAAGCTTGACCCCCCCCCCCCCAGGAGAGGACCATGGGTTAATTCAAGATGGCGGCCACATGAGGTACCAGAAAATTGATGTTTTCGTCATTTTTCTTAAAAAATTTGGTTTTCCGCGATGAAAAGTGGGCCAAAACTATTTTATTTCACATCACATTAATATTTACTAATTTATCATGCACTTTTTGCGGAGAAATTGCATAAATAAACAAATCGAAAAATCTCACAAAAAAATCGACCATAAAATGCCGTTTTTAAAGATGTCAATGTGACGTCATCAAAGCGGCCATCTTGGATTTTTTACATTTTCTGATAGAAACTTACCACACTATACCCAAGGGAGTAGTATGGTAAGTTTCAACACTCTAGCTCAAGGGATAACAAAAATAATTAGAGGGCGCCCCCCCACAGGCCTGACAGGTCCCAAAAAAAGCCCAGGGCACCTAGGGTTAAATTAGTCTGTTGAACATGTTTTATCCCGATGTATATCTCTACTTTATTCCTCCGGGACTGCAGTGCTGCATGTTAACCTGCGTGTCCCAGTCGATACCAATATATGTGTTATTCCCTGTCTCCCATTAAGTTTATTGAAATGGCGCATGTTTTAGGATGTGTGGCTACCATATCATCAATGCAATTTGTAAAATTTGCAGATTGGTGCCCTGTGGGTCACTGACGCGACAAATATTCTATCGTTGATGAATTTTACAGACTAGTTATAGCGCCATGGTTTTGCAAGTAAAACGTGTAAAATATGTTCTGTATTAAGTGAATATACAGTTGTCTGTTTGATTTTTTCTCTATTGCATTTCTGTATATCATGGTACAGAATAGGAATGGAGGAGAGTAGTAATTGAATTGATTGATTGAAATTGTAGTTTAAGGGCCGCTTCCCATTCGGATTTCGCGGCCCATCAACTCAATGTTTTATTTGGATTTCGCGGTACATTTCTTTGTTTTCTTTTAATATCTTTTCCAGCGCTAAATATATAAATAAATAAATGAATAAATAAATAAATAATGATATATAACAATGATAGATTAGCAGGAGATATAAATAGAAGTAAATAAGAGTCGCTATGTACAAGTTCGTAAGTCTCTTTCGGGTTTTTTTGGTTAAGCTATACTAGTAAATATGAGTTCACTGTAGGTCTAATCGCGTGGATGATTCCTTTGTCTTGGTACCCCTTTGTACGCACAAAGCCGTCCAGAAAAAACTGGGAGAACCATGGGCGTCTTCAGGATTTTTCTAATTGACTTCCCTAACGACGCCCTTGGGAACAGGGTGGGTTCTTCCAGAAATTTGTGCCTGTAACAATTGCTTGGAGTGTGTATTGGGGCACAGGACGGCAGGTCTACGTCCTATATTGTGTGAAAGTCAAAGGATGATATTCTGTGTTGAGGCGTCATTTCGGTGTCATATATAGCGTGTCTGTGTGGTTTAGGATTTGGTATTCTGGTTGCTCAGTTCGGTGGGGTAGCGTGTCTGGCGTGGTACAGGGTCGAGTATTCTGGACGTTCTTGTGGACCGACGATGATGATCTTCATCATGTTCATCTCCATTTGGTGCTGTTTCATAATATTTGTCGTCATAGGTGTTCTGTTTCATGGCTGGTCTACTCGTGTGTTGTCTTCAGTGTGCTGTGCCTGTATTACAAAGAATAGAAGAGTTTGTAGTTTCTTGTTTTCTGGTGTTATTTTTTGCCATCGACTGGCACTATCGTGATCTAAGTCACACATGATCAATAGCAATAAATAATTAGGCACTAAATATTATAAATAAAAATATTATTATAGTTAAAGCTGATTGTGAATGTTTGATATAACCTCCAGTCTTCTGCCCCTGCATGAAAACCGGACGGTTAACATTCGTTAACGAGGGTTGGAAATAAGGGAACACAATTTGGTCAGAGCTCGTTATTAGGAGCTTTTAATTTGATCAGTGAATTTGTCTATGTTATTGCTATGGCATTTTGATTGGTTAGTGTCCAAATTTGATCAGTCATTTCTGATCACTGACCCTTATTTCCGCCCCTGAAAAATAGTTTTGACTCTAAGCGTGCTACATTTAATCAAATTTGGTCCTAGGTTTATTGGTGTCTTGGTGTAACCATATAGTATTAGATGGTAGAGTGATAGTCAGTCGATTTGATGTAAGCTAGTAAGGTGGAGTATACTTTGTTTATAAGAGGTGGTTTAGGATTTAATATAGAAGCCAACGACAGAGGGACATTTAAGTTTTTGAGTTCGTTTTCCAGTGTTCGGCGATAGAGGTCATGTTTAGTAATTGAATTAGTATAGGTGCCAGATTTAGACAAAAAGTGCATTATTTCATCTCCCAAAATCACGTACTGACCTATGAGACACCTGAAACATTTAATTTGTCAAGTAGTTGTTCTACCTTGTCGCAGGGATAAAATAAGCAACGTTCAATTTTTCCGCTCCGAACTATCAAACAATCGAGTTGTTTCATATCGAGCTGACAATAACTTGGGCACCAAACCTTAGAAATTGAGTGTAGATTGTATAGCGTCTTCATAGTACTTAGTAATACCATATTTAGTCTATGACGTCGGTTGGTAACATCTTGTAATTTCTGCCTGACCTCTGTGTCAGCTGTCATCTCGGAGGGTCTATTACTTTGCCAAATATGGAAATGAGGCGACAAATTGGGATGTCTAGTCGCAACATTATCTGACATATATATTCCAGTCAATTATGTGTGTTCAACACCGTGGTTCGCTCGCACAAATATTTGGACGTATGATATCTTGTCTGCTGCGAAACCCACTACGAGGAATCAGCTTTTCTGTTAAGCCTAAATGTCGACTTTGGACTCATTATATTTGACGGCATTTGTCCGTGGCATTCCGGTCAGATTCGTAATTATCTGATCGCGATATTGTCAACATATATCGCAAGCATCGTTGGTGATCAAATCAACACCTCGGAATACTTTTTTGTTAGCATTTCTCACCGGGTGTCTCTATTTTATCTCTAATTATCATACCACATAGTTCCTAATCGAGAGGGGTGTGAAACAGGTGACCTTCCACGGAACTGATTAAAAGATATGTGTTTAAGCTTCTTTGTACTTATCTTGATGCTATTCACTTAACCGGTTGCGCCAAGTAATTCAATCAAATATTTAATAATAGCATTTAATAACTTATTTTGGGCACATTCTATTTTCAAAGCATTCTTACTTTCTCTTACTTAGTAGTCAAGTATACACATACCTTGTTCGGAGTCCAGGGGCGAGCAGATGCATTTGCCAATAATAGTTTGGGCAGATTCAGTTACACATACAAAGCATATCATTTTCGGCATATTATTAACCAGTAAACAAACGTTACCTGACGAATACCAACCGCAATTGTCATAAATACAATAACATAAATAATTTGCGCGTCCATAATCGAAAGACATATTCCATATAATACCATTAGCACTATATTAAAAAGCGATCAACAGTTTCAACGATGCCGGTGTGAAGGTTAACGTTATCCTGGTTAGTGGTTGTCCGTCGGACAGCCATTGCTGGGACAGGTTGTCCATGGACAACATGTACTGCTGTGAGTTGTCTCGGGACGACTGATACTATCATAGGTTGTCCATGGACAACTATACCCGGGGATACGTTGTCCGACGATAGAAGTGGTTGTCCAGGTTTTATCGCGATTATAACTAAGTCGTATTAAGGGTTGTCCGTCACCTGGGAATAGTTGTCCAGTATCAGGCCTCAGCATGTAGAGCGCTTCAATAAGGCAATGATAGTATGCGTAGCCAATAAATGGATTGTTTTAACCCTAACAGATCTGGGTGATTTGGAGGTTGTCTCCACCTGAGGATGGAGGGTGGGGGAATTTCAACGCCCCATCTATTTTCGTTATATCTTGGGTAGAGGGCTGAAACTATTTTATAGTTTATTTGAAAATATTTGAGTCAAAATCTATGATGAAATGCTAAACAATTCAAGATGGTCGCCATCATGACGTCACAGTGACGTCATCTGTTCGGAAGTCATTTTTCGCTTCTTCTTTTTTTGGACTGATTTTTTTTAATTTTTCGATATTTGATATCAAAAACTAATTCATATGATGGAGAATAATTAGTTTTGGCAAAATAAATTACTTTTATGCTCTTTTAGGAATACGAAAAAAATGAACGGAAATGACCGAAAGCACAATTTTATGGGGATATAGCTCTCTTCTTCTCTTCGTACTCACCCGTATAAATAGTTTTAATATCCCGTATGCTTATGAGATGAAAGCACGTACACTATATATGAAACAGTCTCTTTGATTACGTCACAATGACGTAATCAAATTCACATTCAAATTCACAAATTCGCATCTGAATTTTTGGGCCGAATTTTCCAATCAGATTTTTCCAATTTGAGTTCATGCAATTTTCCCGCAAAAATTATTGTGTCGTGATGCCATGCGGTGGGGTTAACCCTGCAAGGCCGTTTTGGGGGGGGGGGGGGGGGTGGGGGCCTTCGTACCAAACTTTCTATCCTCTATCCGGAACGATAAATACTTGAGAGCTGACACTCCGTAGCTTTGTAGCTTATCATATTGGGGTCTTTTTGAGTCTATGTGCAGAGAATAATGGTTAAATTCAAAATGGAAGCCATGTGGGTATGTGGGTTTTCTTAAAAACGTTTGCTTTACTGCATGGAAAAGTGGACTGAAACTATTTGATTTACTAATTTATCATGCAGTGTTTGCGAAGAAATGAAACACAAAAATGCCTTTTTTAATAATGACGTCACTGTGACGTCATCACACAGTATTCACCCCCTAGCTAAAGGAGTACGAAAAATATTTATAATGAAAATTGGCTAAAATAGATTTAAAACTACATTCAGGGAAGATGACTTCACCGTGAGGCCATTAGAGTGACCATTGTTAATTGTATTACATTATCCTGTCAAGTTTCACCCCCTAACGGAAATGGTTAAACATATCGGTATTCGGGATAATTGGGGTAGCGAAGAGCGAAGGGAATGGGGGGGGCGGGCAGTATACTAAACAAGTCATCGTTAATGATTTCGTTCTAAAAAGCTAAATATTTCTTGCAGAAATTGTCGTTTCGCACAGGCAAGGAAGATATGATATAAGGGGGCGGTGGATGGGGGGGGGGGACGGCTGGGGGAAGACGGCCTTCCTACCCGGCAGAGATTGACACCAAATGCTCAAGTGACTTGGTCATAACGGTTAATTAGCAGTTCTGATGTTTCAGTATGTAAAATTAATCTGAGAACAAGCAGATTCGGATTCAACACCCTCGGATTAACCTGAAACAAGCACATTGCAATACAAAATGCCGCAACTTCTGTACCTACAGTGTCTTTTTCCAAATTAGAAATGTGTTAGTTTGCCTCCATCTTATTATGCAGGCTTACGTGGATTACTTTGATAGCGAAATATGTTGTTGTATATAAAGTGTACATCAGTTCAACAAAAACACTGTTGACTGTGATAGCAAGAAACTGACGAATAATACGTCAAATATATTTGGAAAATAGAACTAAGTAATAGGAACATTAAAATATATGTAACAAAATTTTTGCCTCAAAATATAATGTCCACCTGGCGTCATTAATCCACAAATGATCCGTGAAAAAATTAGCATGGAAAATATGATTTCCCCTGCACTACTTGGGACAGCTGCTGAGCCACAGAAAATTTGTCACCTTTATACTGTGACCTAGTTTGTCTGATAATACGATGGACAGCACGTCATGGGGGACAACTAATATTGCCACTGTTAATAAGAGAGGTTGTCCCCCATGAATAGTTGTCCGGGTGCAAATATAATATTAATGCATTACAACATGTATAAGAGTAATGTGTATCGAGTGGACAACTGGTACCTGAAACTGGGTGTCCCCTGGAGGGGGACACCCAGTTTCAGTCAGGACAACTACTGCCAGATACAGGTTGTCCGAAGGACAACCAATACTGCGGGACAACCATTATTGCTACATCACGATGTTTCAAAATTATAAAATCCGTATCGCTGAGCAGTATTCTTAGTCGATATGACTGTCGTTGTAAAGCCGCCATCTAGAGAATGATGCATCCCAGACACGCTCTGACCGAACTTGATATGCCCCAAGCGGAGGCACCCAATGGCATAATTGCGCCCTACAAGCCTCTACAATAATATCTTGCGACGTTGACCAAAATCGTCACATCTCACACAGGATCCAGCAAATTATATAGCGACCATCCACAGCGAGAAGATCGACGTTTGGAGAATGAAAAGTACGAGCATTGAAATGATCGGTTTTTGAAAGCGTCTGCATACAGTCGTAATCACAAGAGAACAAAGGCCAGCCAAACGGGGTGCACAATCAGCGCCCACTGGAACACCCGCATGCTGCCGGCACACAGCATTCGTGCCAATATCTCGCACTGACACGTTAACTATTTCATTTTGCTTGAACATCGATAATAAATCAAGCCGTGGATTTAGAGTGGGGATTTGGCTTAATGTCACACTCAAAGTTTGTTTCACTCATATGGTGACAGTCAGTTTGGTTGGTGGAGGAAGCCGGAGTACCCAGAGTGAACCACAGCCCGTCGGCAAGTGACTGACAAACGTCCACACATGGACCAGCTGGGTTCGAACCCGTGCCGGTTCAGCGGTGTGAGGCTAGCGATCACCAGCGAAGCGCCTTAGACCACTCGGCCACCGAAGGCCCCCCCTCCCCCTCCTCCCCCGTTGATTTAGATCAAGATTTATCAAGCTCAATGATGATTGTGACCATAAGAAGGTGCACTGTGTAAACGATTGCTACATCGCAGGGATAAATATTTCTAACTCATATGATCGTCCCCTCCCCCAAAGAAATCTCGTCGGGGGTTTAGCACATATTTAACGCTGTAACTGAATGGATTCTATTCAACAATTTCAATAGCTTCACCGCTCGTGCTACACAGAGATGGTGATAGCCGATAGCATTCATCTTTGGATGCACTATTGAACTGAGATCCATGTGGGCCTAAATGCTATCTGGGATAATTATTTCAGAGCGTGTACTGTAGTACGGTAACAACAATCTATCTCACTAGATCCCTCAAAGCGGATCACCAGTCTCTTGCATTACTTTCAAAGAGTCAAAATGTATTGACACTCTGCCGCATGTTACTCCAAGAGCTAGAGCGTCATGGTCAATGTCAATTCTGAATGTTGCCCTGGTATTTCAAATTACAACGAGGTTCCAAAGCTATTGGCGATTTTACAAAGTATCCTGAAGCTTAAGGAAAAATCCTTCGGCGCTGGTATTGCCATTCGCGGATGCATTTGCTTGGACCAAGAATGTTGCCAAAATTGGAAATCGCTGTAGACTGTGTGAAATGCTGTGGACAGTCGGCATGCATAGAGATTCACCACGTTTATAATACAGGGCCATGTCTACAACAAATAGCATTTCTTTTGACGCTACATCGCCACATACGATATCTTGATTGATCAAGTCAAATTTCAGAACGAAATCCGACATTTCGATTGACCTGTAAAGAAAACTAGATCCCGCCAGTAGAGCTGCAGGATAGGTACGTTCTCTATCTGCCCAGAAAAAAAATCGAAATGAGAAACACTGGTTTGTAGTCATGTTTTTGTTACAAAAATACCAAAAATACACCAGGTAGCACATTTTGCTCAATCGTAAATCCATTCATATGCAATTGACTTTCGCTTTTTTTCGAGGCTGATATCTCAGTGTGTAACTTCAAAGAAAAAAAATATGATTTGACAGGATTTGGGTCGATCAAAAGTCTGCTTTACTCTCACACACAAAGGAGATTTCGCATGTAAACATAATATATCCTTTGAAAGCAAGCACACTGTTGATCGAGATATACATTCTATATCATTATACAAAAAAAAATGAAATCGATCACACTGTTTCTGCAGAAGTACATTCTATATCAGTATATAATAAAATTCGAAATCAATCCCATAGTTTCATGACGACAACACTTCAACGGCCAGAGATGAGCAAATGCGCTCTGGCAATGACATCGTTCTTCACAGTCGTTCTCCTCCCTTTGAGTTCAATGTATTATGCTATTCTTTGTTATTACATCTTGAGCGACAAGTCTGTAACGCGCTATGAATCAAATAGTATAATTTTTGCCGTTTTCTTATTAAAGATACACAACAGTTTGAGATTGCTAGTATTTGCCAAAAGAAGTTACCTAAATATTTTCTATAAATCACAAAAACTGGCAATTCTTCGAAAAAAATATTTCCTTGGCGATGGTTTTAGTGTTGCTTCATTTCGAAAACAAAAATCAATTCAGCCAATCGGAGTTGATTTATTTCATAGCTGTACACACATGCACATGATGGTTGTGTTGATTTAATTGAAAAGCGAATTTTTCGATAGGAGATTGGAAAGAACACAAATGATTGGACTATATATATATGACCGCATTGCTATCAGGATTAGTATAAATGTGAAATAGTTAACGCGTTACAAAGTGGATGAGAGATTTCTATTGCATCATCAACCTAAGCTGAAGACATATTTTTTTCTTAACGGGCTGCAGCGATTGGAGATGATATCCGGTGTCTCGGTAGTTTCTTGGCTTTCTATTTCAAACTTGGGTCGTATATTTGAACGATGAACAAACGTTTAAACTAGGTTAAACCTCGTGCGAATAAAGGGAACTATTTGCAGATAGATATATGGCTATGCTAACGAGACGCCAGATATTCACGATTGTTATTGGTCAGACATGCATTACAATCATATCGTGTACAAATGGACTATTTCCCATGAAGTGGATGCACAACGCACACAACAATTCTTCATCTCTATATAATGGAGCGTACATGTATGTCTGTAGGAACTATACCCTGATGCCTATCTCTATTTTATTCCCCTGTGACACCTGTGTTGCATGTCTCCTCGCGTGTTCCAGCGGGCATCAATGCATGTGCTCTATTCCGGGTACCCCACTACGAGTACTGAATATGTGCGCGATGTATTGAGGATTCGGCTACCATATCATCAAAGGGGTTGGTTCAGATCAGATCAGATGGGTCACTGACGCGACCAAATATTCTATCGTACTTTATTTCTATAAATGTGTTGGCACTGTGTTGGTGCCTCTAAACCATTGCTCTGGTGTTTCCTAAATATCTAGTTAAGAGCATTTAGTTCATACGTCATTCAATATTCTGACTTCGTCTATTAAAAAATGTCAGCGTCCATAACCCAAGACATCTATTCACATAACAGAATTATCACCAAATTTTAAAAAAAAGCAATCGTTAGTATACATGAACATAGGCTAGCTTTCTGCGAGCTAACAGGGTATGGACTCTCAAAATTAGGTCCTATATTTTGTCATGTCACGAAAAATGAATGAATTCGTATATTCATCCTGGGTCTCACAATTACTTATATACACATGAATCACGCGCACAAATGCATTTGTTCTACCTTGCCGCCTTATGCATTCTAGGATATTTCCTATGGGATCAAGGAAAGTGACAGGCGGGAAAAGCTGTGTTGGAGAAGTATAGTCAGGCAAACGATAGCGCAACATAACGTATTATGCTTTCAAATCTTGAAACTACTGAACTGTGGATTGCTGGTTCCAACAATCCCTTCATTCCCATTTCACTACATCAATGCGCATAGTAGCATACTTACTTCTAACGTCTAAAGTCAGACAAACTACGCACTATATGACCAGGGATTGAAGTAGGAAACACTGGTAAACCTGCTAGCAAAAGACAATTTTGTTGCATTTGGTAGATAAATGCAAGCCCTCGACTGCAATCCAATGTCGGTTGTATTAGCAATTTGATTACGTGTACGATACTTTATGTAAACTATCACAACAAATGAAAGAAAGTCTTCCCTGGCAGCTATGAGACGAAACTGATATTAGGGAATATTGCCTGCCAAGCTTGAAGATCCCGAAGGCTGTTGTTGCGCCCCTGGATACAAGGATACAGAACACAATACTGTAAAACCAATTAAGTGCTGGTATATCAGTAGATCATTGAATTTGATATCTCGAAGTCAACGAGGCTATTCGCAATTGTCAATTATTTGTATGATGAAGCATGTTGTGTTGGAATGAATATGTGTCGGCACTCAGCCATATCTCGAGTCTGCATGAAAAAAACCCATCTGCATAAATTAATTCTGTATTCTAGATAGTTTTAATCGCATGTACATGTCTTAGAAAGGGCTATTGTTAATTTTATACTCAAATGATCATCATCACGCATACCCAGAAACTGGAGACATTCAATAGGAATATTAAAAACTTAATAGGAAGTTGTTCATAGCATGTTGCTATGAATTAACCTGTGGATCTCTTCAATATTTCGTTCATGAGAATTGACCCGATTGAAACACGTTCCCTTATAAAAGCAAAATTATTCGCATCGATCAATCGAGTTCCAATCGTAAAAACGAATATCGTTTTCTAAAATCACGACTTAGAGAAAAACCTGCAAAATTGGAACTTTGAACGCTTCCTCGTATTACGAAAAGCGATGGCATCTAGGAATCTCTGATCAGCATGACCAGTAACGATTTGTTCCATTTGCCCACGAAAATATTTCGTCCAAATCCAGAATTCATCCAATTTTGTTCTCAATTGTCGCTTCTCTGAGAAATACCATTATTTGCGCATTAAAATCAGATTGATGAAATTTGCTCTGTTTGCTCTAAGAATTGTCCGAAACAAAAATAACTGGCGATATCTACAAAATATATATATACACGACAATCTCACAGATCGCAAAAATATCTGCAATTTTTCAATTTCCCCAGTTTAAGAATATTTGTATTATACTCACTTTACTGTTGATTGATAATCCCGTGTGCCAATGGCTATGATTATGTTATATTTCTTTACTCCTGTCATGTAATTGATGCTAATATTACCATGAATAGACAGATTCCATCTCTCAATTACACATAAATACATTTGTATTTGTGGGTTAACAGGTGCAAGAAAAGCGCGGCTGAGATACTAAGGCTACGTCCGAGAATTCTCCCTATTCTCGGGTCTGAATGTTAGGCGCTGAGGTAAGCTTTCCTGCGGTGTCATATGATTGCTGTTTAGTCGCCAGACGTCGTCAAATTTTCCCGCCTCTTGCATGTCGCTCCAACAGTGAACGCGCTCAAAATATCACACTGATTAAATGTATTTTGAGAGAATATGTCTCTCATTAACGTGGCGTCACACTAGTGAAGACAAGTTATTCTTATCAGAGTACTGTAATGGCAGTCTCATGCATGAGACCATGAAGTATGCTCTAATATTGATGTTGTTAAATCCCATATTTTGCACAAATATTAGAGTGGTTATATTTTGGGATGTTAGTTATTTAAGCACGTTTAATGCTTGGACTGAACATGTTATGCGTTGTTCCACTCTGAAATAAACCCTCTATTTTAAATGTTTAACTTCTCCAAAACAATCCAAAAGAGGATTTCAATTATAAAAATTTGTTCACTGATCACAAGAATGAAACATCGGTCTGAAATTACTTTCTTTAGATCTTGGTACAGTCGGATTGAATATCGACGATTAGTTTACATACGCCGTCATTTTCATAGGACGCATTATGTGATGATGATTTCCGTTTGTCTCTCTGTCCGTCCGTTCGTATTCGGTCTACATCTGAGGGAGTTCCAATTTTGCCGTGTGGATAGATCAAGGTCACAGTTGCACAAAAATCAGAAAACCATTGAAAGTTGCATTTTTAAATGGATACGTTAGGACGAGAAGATGTGATGCGTATCAAAACGGTCAAAGGTCAATGTTGTGTGTTCACAAACTAAGAAAATCATTAGTAATCATAATCGTTAAGTGGATACATTAAGAGGAGCCGAAATAGAGGTCAAGGGTCAACGTGTCTGTGCCTCAAAAATTGAAAATTGCAATATTTAGTGAGTGTATACATTAGATATAGTATTGATTACCAAAATAAAGGTCAAACGGCCATTGTCACTCAGTCTTGACTCGATGTTATTCACCTTTGCGGAAAACGACGGAGGAAAGTTCCAATGCTGGTATTCGACCTTTAATACTGCCAAATGAATGGCGAAATTCAGACCTACGTGTAATGAACTGTGAAGTTCATTGAGCTAGCATTTAGTAATTACGCATGAGTAGTCTGCTTACATTTGTCTTTGCAGATTATTAGTTATTTTCCATATACAATTTACTTGATATAAAGAACCATCATTTCCATTCTCAAACTCTGAAATCGGAGATAACGCACTCTAAAATCGGGAAATATATATTTGAACTTCAACAATGTGTCGTGCTTTACAATTTGGAATGTATGTGGTCGAAAATAAAAGGGAATTGTTAAGTGTGACGCGAAAAACCGATGCCATGTTCAGATGCCAATTCAACCATTTGAAATTAGCCATTCAAGAACATTCATCAACAAATCTACTGAATTGGTGGAAACATGCATTTCATTTTCATGTGAGGCATTGAATGTCAACTTTTCAAAGGACGAAAAAATAGCAATATAAACACTGATACTATTAGTTATACGTCGCAATTCCGGGGTAATACGGGATGAGATTTGGTTTCTCTCGCCATATTTTTCCGAGGCGCAGCCGAGGAAAAATATGGCGAGAGAAACCAAATCCCGTATTACCCCGGAAGGCCGATGTATAACGAATTTATCATATCTCGGAGCATTAAGAATCACTTTGGACTTCAAGGCCGACATAATGGAACGGACTTCGATCGGACTTGCATTGGTTTCAGAACGATCCACAGCATGCACCGGAAAAAATGAACACAAAGACAAATGTATCATTTTTACAATCCTCATCTTTAAAACGTACTAAGGGAGGAGCAAAGATAACGATAACATATACTGTAATCCGTGAACAATGAACCCGGTTTCCGTGTGAAATACCGGTGGGCTTCGGTGATAAAGAATGAACAATCTAACTTCAAATTCAGCTTCATCTCTTATGTTCTATTCTGAAAATCAGAAACGTATAAAATACTGGAACATTAAGCTTAATCTCAATTTCATATTTAATATTTAATAGCCATCGACGAGTATAATATCTAGATTATATACCTTTTGTTAATAAATACATCGAAAGACCCGTTCCGGATTCACATCTGTTGCGTGGATATGTAAGTTTCAAATACACGTGTGAACTGTTACATTTCCATTCTGTCTATAATTCAACACCGTGTCACTCGACAGTGTCACTTGTGTCATGTTTCCATAACATCACACAGGAGAAGGACCAACATGAACTGACTTAAATTTACAGTTCGAGAGAAAAATCGGAAAAATCAAACTGTCCTGCACAATTTGGCAGAAGTATAGGTATTTGCTTCATTTTCGCACGATGATGTTGATTGCATTTATTGTGCAGTTATTGAACATTGGCGCTGAGGGATTTGCGGCGACCTGGATAGCTGTGGGAATGTCACACGATGTGGGCGGGACAGCGGTGCTGTCGAATTCACAAAACAGCTGATTAAGATCAAAATCAAAGTCGTCGGCATGGCCTTCTGCTCGTACATCCTGGGTGTGTAACACGGCCGACGTGGCATCATTTGACGTGGGTGCAGGGTACTGAGAAGATGATGTCACAGTTTCTGCAGGATGGGGTTTGACAAGAACATTTACTGGAAGTGTATGCGTACCGGTATTCGTCTTTCGGGTTGAACCCATCGTGCCAGGAAAGGCTACTGACGCAACCGTGTGGCCCATTTGCAGTTTCTCGCCATCACTTACTCGCTGGTAAACCGACAGCGGCGAGACAGATCTGTGACCTGTGACAGCCATTATTTGAGATGCTGAATAGTTGTTTCTACCAAGGATGGGGATGCCGGTTGCTCGTATACTGTGGTTAGTGTATGGTTCAGAAAGTTTCAGACGAGTGCCCAGGTTGGTCATGAAGGCTGCCAAGCGGTGTTTCCCAATAGGTTTGTTATAATACCAAACTTTATCGTCGTCGAGGAAACTATCAACCGGGTACTGCCACAAGCGATTACATTTCGGATGGAGTTTGGAGATATAACTTTCGAATGAAGCAACAGGACAGAACGGGGAACCTTCTTCTTCAGGCATGAATCCGGTAACACCCTCTTTTTGCTGGGCCCGGCGATCTTTTGTGAGTTCATCCTCCTTTTTTTTCACATACTTCTGCCCAGTTTTCGGGTCCCGCTTGATGATGAATGTGTTTTTTGTCATCTTTTCCATATTCTCCACTCCCCTTCTAAAGAAGAACAGACGTACATCGAACTGAACTTTATTTGCAAGCCCAGTTGGGGTTTTTGGGGACATGAGAACAGACTTGTAGAGTTTACAACGATCGGACTCGTTTATGGGCTCATAATGATCGGTGTCGCCTTTTCCAGATGCCTTCAACTCTGCAAGTGCGGTTTTGAAGCACTCGTTGGCTTCATTAAACTCCGAATTTCTAATCAAATCAAAAGTTTTCAAATACGGTGGGGCCTTCAGGTAACGATTCAGAGAATGTCGAAAGTTTTCGAGAGTGGATGTTTTGTACAATTCTCCGTCTTGTTTTCGGGCATCCAAATAAAAATGACTGAGTACCTCTGCTAACCTCTCGGCCGAGAATCCTTCGAATTCTTCACTCTGTCCCTTCTCTTTCAGGTAATACTTCAAAGTTCTGGCGGACGCTTTGTTCGATTTTTTCGTGTTGCTGGGAATAATATTAGCCCGTTTTTCAACAACTTCATCGTCCGTGTGAGACGCGAAACGTTTGCCTGATTCAGCCATTTTGTTTAGCAGACGATGGAATCTAGTGAACACCTGTTCGTTGCCCTTGGCGACGGGGGTATACGAAATATATTCGACCGGCAAGCTGACAATACAGCATCACACATGAGGTCTGTCAGCCAATCAAAAGTCTACATGCTTCTCTGAGATATGATAAATCATAATATTACCATGTTTGTATTATGGTCGGCTATCTTCGAGGTCGGCCCTTGTTTTGGAACCTTCATCCAGCTATGTACGGCGACGTCGCTGCTCTGTTAAACCTAGACAATGCTATAGAGGCCATAAACATTGGACCGATTTGATCTTGTCCTCATCACGTCTAATATGTGGAGCCACATCAGATTCCTGTCCATTTTTAGTATGGTGTTCATAAGATAATGCCCATTAACTGAAAACAGATTATCCTGAATAAAAATGAAACATCTCCCCATTTAGATCTGGATATGGCCATGTTAAAGGTAATTAGACCTTTGAAATTGACTACAATTTGCCATTTAATGATACTACTACTATATATTATATCGTATTGGCAAACTGACAAGCACGTATATCTCTCATTTATCCAGCTTAGTCACCGAGACTCATGTTGCATGTCGTTTCACCTACCCAAGTGTGCACCATTGATTGTACGTAATTCCCTGGTTCCTCGTTAAAAATATTAATGTAAAAATTAATCAGAATTTATGAGCTCCCATACCTCCAATCCAATTCTGTAAAAGGATTACATATTTTTGTTCTCTCTGCCAATTGCGTGGCCAAGTATTCAATCATCAAATGTCAATTCGTTAAATAGATCTATCAGTCACCCGTGGTCTATAGTATAACTTATCATAGTCTGTAATCGAAGAATGAGTACTCGTCAATACAGAGGTCAAATTCGACAGTTTTATTCAGACGTCATTCAGAATGAATTTTCAAGTCCGTGATGGAAATACCATATTTATGCGAGACTACTGATATCAAAATCGAAGCCGGTATCAGATGCAAATGTAAATGAACATAAGGTAGTTTCCTGCTAGGAGAAGCGTTCAACAGTTGATATCAAATGATACCCAACAAGATATTTTGATGTTCTTTTTCTCAACCCGTAACGCATATCTATATTCATTTTTCCAAATATATATATACTGCTCCTATGAAACACGCCATGCATGCTGTGGGACAGGTACCAATAATATTGCTTTCTGTAACGGCAATGGACGTTTTCGTAGTTCAGTTAATCCTTATGGGGCAGAACGGCCAGTGTTGGAGAATTCAGAACAGATCGGAAAATGAAACTGAATGTCTGTCTATTCGACCTATATCGTCAATAACAGGTTATCTGCTGAACCACTGCATGGCACTATGATCAAAAGCTGGACGCATGACAGACAACCAAATAAACAAGTTAATTTAATAACGCATATCCCTCTGCGCACGTTACTCATATTCCCCTACTTTGAATGTTCTGTATTCTGCATTCTTCATACATTACCAAAGGCATTACATGAACGTAAATCGAGGAATCAAATTGCATGGAACACGGCAAGGTGCTGGATCACCAAATTTCAATTAATTTGCGTATAACTTTCCAAACAAAATACAAACTCTAGGTTTTGAACAATGATTTCATTACAGCGACATATATCAAGCCATCGTGACAAGCCGCTGAGATTTCACCGTGCAGAATCTGTGATGACAGTACCTAGTTCCCAAGGAACTTGCAAAATCTGGATATTACTGATTTAGTAAAAATGTCTCCTTTCTGAATGATTTGATGGTTTATTTTGAAGCATCATTCGATATTGCTGATCAACGCAGTCTTACAGAAACCGATTGAAACATTATTCGTTATTATTATTACGCCTTTCAATAAACGTCCAAACTGGTCCATAGTTTTAGAAAGGTGAATATCCACTAGTCACAATAACTGCCGGCGACAACATTGAATGTTCCTAACTTGTTTACAGCGAAGCTTAGCTGAAAATAGCATTTCAAGGGCTTTCACCATCTGGTATGGCTTAATTGATTGTTTTGAAAAATCAGCGGAATTTGTTGGCCAGTTTAGCTCCCAGGTAACTGGTTTGGATTTGAGTTTGCGATTAATTAATTTTAGGTCTTATTGTCCCGCAGGTATGGATTTTGGATTCTCAATCTCGTCCACGACTTAAAACCCTTTTAACCAGGACGAGACAAGCACCGCGGCTACAATGACGAAGGCCAATAATTTGCTTCAAGCGTAGCTTAATTGAGATAACCACTCCGCTTCCCTCATTTGAAATTCATTTCCCCATTTGCTGGAAGTAGGACTTCCATCCATGTAGGCAGACATTGATATCTAGTGGAAAATATCAGACTAGGTCTATGCATATAAAAACTCATATTTGAACATGCGTGCATAGCAAGCGTCATCTCCGACATTCATTACCTTTCTAAAACTGATCAGCCCAGCCAGTACATTATTAAATGTTAATAAATCCAAATGGCTGACATAATGATGTTACAGTGACATCTTCTTGTCGGGAGTCATTTTCGCCTATGCTTTGACATATTTTCCAATTTTTGTTTTTCGATATTTTCTCTCAAAACTAATTAATATGATAGGGAATAATTAGTTTTGTTAAAAGTAATTATATTTATGCCATTCTAGGCAAGAGAAATGCGAAAAAAGGGACAAAATTCCGAAAACACGAACATCTATGGACAATTCGTGACCGTTATTTCTAATTTTCCCATGATCTGTTACACCCAGGATTATGGTCTGAAAATGACACCAACAAGATTCACGAAAAATTCTGTGATAAATATAGTACACTGTCGGCAAAATATGATCATAGCGCGCAAGATATCTTGCGCTAGGTTTCGTAACCTGTTCTAATTCCGCTTAACCCGCGGCTAGGGGCCGTTTCAATATCATGCGGTTTACATCTCCATGGTGTTCTAGTGAACAGGCACAATCAAATCGTGACGAAGACACTCTGAAAAGAACAGCGACATTCATTTGGATAAAAAATAATAGTCAGTGATTAGGATTTTATTCGTAGAATATCATCATGTCTTGCTGTCATCGTTGAAACTTGTAGACTGATCCTCTCTTGTAGGAAACCTTGTTCTTTCATTGTTTTGCTTTCATGGCCATTTGGAATTGGAGCAACGGATGAATATTGAATGGCTTGTCTGACGTTTGCTGATTAATCATGTTCTTACAACAGCGACAAGATAGATCTCTGCCAATTGAATAGATGATATAGGCATATATTTCAGGTTTCACGCGATGCTGCTGTTTCCTGTATGGCAATGTCGTTGGGCGTATAATCTCATGCCTGACCCTGTGAATTACCGAGGCATGAACTATTGATCGTTCTTTACCAAAAAAAAACCCTGAAATTGAATAACGGTATCATCAGATTCCTTCACCTTTCTGCTCTATACTTGGCATATACCGATGTATACTTATCAACTCACACCAATATCATATGTTTATCTATATACTCATTGTATCCCTTTGGGAGAGTACAACTTCTCTGGAGGTTTTCCCGGTCAATCATGGTATTATCCTTAACATACTTCTGTGGTTTACCATTTGTCTCATTATTCATTCTTATGCATGTTATACTGAGATCGGTGAATAAACTTAATTCAATTTATTAGACTACTTGGCGCGATGACGACGGAAGAGATCTTTCAACAGAAGATTGCAAAAAAAACTTATGTGGTCAATATATTCGTATGTGTTCATACTGGTCCCATAACGATAAGGAATGTGAGGATAGCCATGATTATTGAACCAAGGCATTGAAACAATCCAAATATGATCGGATAGTTACGAAACTGAGAACTCTCAGAAATGTTGCACTGATGTCCATCCTAAAGTAGGAATCGATAAGTGTGGTATTTTTAACTTCCTCCAGGTTGTTTGTGATTTTCTTGTTTATATTAGCAACCGCTTATGTGCGCCTTTGTCTGATATTGGCTTGTCTCCTTAAGGATTCGTCACTTTTACCGAACAACTGTAGTACAACTACATTAAACTGAACACACTAGCAGTAATTGTTGTGTCAGAGTCGTATCAATTTATAAAAACGCCCGTGTACACCGGTCATGATGTTTTTCACCTGCATATTGAGGTTGGACACCTGTATTTTATTTCTTCACGTTCCATGTAGTAAATCAGCACATTTAAAAAAAATAGTATATTTTTCCGAAAATTAGTGCTGATAAATCTTGTCGCCGCATCTTATATACTTCTTCAAAATATAACCTGGTTATTTTTTATAATTCTGAATTAAATTGTACAACTGATGTCATCAACTCTCACAGTCATGTACTTACCAGGTAGCCTATTCCTATATCTTAGGCATTACGTGTAATATATTAGCTTTATGACGGTGGATGGTAACAACATGTAAGTTTTGCCTTCGTAGTGTACCAGCTGTCATCTCGGAGCGTCTATTACTTTGGACGTATGGAAATGAGGCGTTAAATTGGAACGTGTGGTCGACATTATTTAGAAACCATTTTACGCTGCAGATTGTGGAATTATGGCGTTCAACCGCGTGGTCCGGTTGGTCATATTTAGGCATTACGTGTAATGTATGAGGTTTTGACGGCTGCGAAACCAAATCGCCGATGATCATATGAACAATTGAACATTGTGTTGGCATTCCTACATGCGTTTCGATAACACATCTTGTTTCAACATTCCAAATAGTTCGTGATTTGGCGCATCGAATAGATATTGTTAAAAAACCTGCCGAAACGTGATGTGTACTTACATGTACCTTGATACTATTCGCTCAATCCGTTATTCAACGTAGTTCAAGCAAATGTTTAATAATATCATTACATTATGTTGGGAGCATTCTTGCCAAAAGCACGTCATATATTTTCTTCTGCTATTTAGTGTTGAGTTATACACAAACGTTGCTTGGGTCCACGAGCGTGCAAACGTTTGCATTTGTCAAAGCATTACGCAACACAAAGCGTCTCATTTAGTATAGCAGAGTAATGAGGGCTGACGCATACCCAGCAAAGTCGTCATGGAGTATTGGCGTTTCTGAATCGCCATTGCAAAATCTATTCTTCATGGATTAGCCATGTCCAACTTTCATTGGTAAGGGAAGACAACTCTGTCAGGCGCAGACAGACTCCACTGCTCAACAAGGCCTGCGAAATTTAACCTAGATTAGATAGGACCATGCTTTTCGAAGCTAAAAATCAAGCATTTCTGTTC